>AWWV01010380.1:0-17321 GCA_001974805.1 Corchorus capsularis
ATATATATATAACTTGGAAAGAAGCTACTTTAATTGATCATTCTCCCTTTTTCCTTCCCGATCGAATCATTCACCAGGCACAATATGTTGGGGGCTAGTTCTCCATTTCTTACATAAACTTAGAAAATTCAAAAGAACTATATCCTAAAGCTCAAGGTTTGATTGTGTCAAACATCGAGTTTTTAACTTTTTATTATCACAATCTCTCGGGGCCCCGAGGGGTAAGCTTTTGGATGATTATTAGGCTTTTAACAGTTTGATGTAACTCAACTCAACAAATATATATATATATATATATATATATATATATATAAAGTAAATCCCTTTAGCAGCAGCTGCGTTAGCAATGATATAAAGCTACTGATAAAAGGTAACCGTGGCCTAAGTGTGAAATTCTAGTACTTAGATAGTGTATGTATATCTATAGTGAAAATCATACATGTAAAGGTGTCAAAAGGCTTAAAGGCTAGCTAGTTTTTACAACCCAAAAAGCCAACTTTGCTGTTGAGAAATGAAGAAAAGGGAACTTTGGGTCATCAATTTCACAAAGATTTAAAGAAAAGTTAGGTAGCTGGCTAGGTAGCATACACATAGTGAAAAAAAATCATATATAGAGTCAAAATATAAGATTATAAAGGGCTTTTTTTGCTATATATGTTATGGAAATGATGAGGATGAGACTTTGTCGGCATAATTTTCACAAAGATCAAAGAATAAGGAGGTAAGATATTGTATATATAGTGAAATTCAACTTGTCAAACTATCGAACTAAACATATGGTCAAAGAAAACAATAAAAAGTTTAATCTTTTTTGTGCTCTCTCAAAAAGGGGTAAATCATTAGTCTCTTAAAGAGAAATTGGAACAATTATTATCGTTAACTATCTCAAAAGAAGGTCGAGGTTATCTCAAAAGAAGGTTTAATTAAAAAGGAATAGCTCTTTTTGGGAGAGTTAATTTATAGGAAGAAAAGTTCTTTTCTAGAGGGAGTTGACTGTTTCGACTTTGAATGAAAGACTTGGCAATGGTTCATGGGTTTTGCAAATTATTTGTTCAAGACTTTTACTAATATATATGTTCACTATTTTGTGGGTGAAAAGTTTATACTACTATATAAGGGCTCATCATATATGATCCTTCTAAGTTTGAAATATGAGAATACATATCAATCAAATCATTTTAAGGATTTCAAATGATTTCCTTCTTTTATATACCAAGTAAAATTTCAAGACTCAATTGCTAAATTAGGTAAAGTGATAAAAATTTGGATTTGTGACGAAAAATGCACAAAAAGACTCTATTGGTAGGTGATTTATAAGTTCGAAAAATTCACATATAAAATATATAATGAATCTGTAAAATTTCAGAAAGATTAGTAACTTAGGCCCCTTTATTTCAACGGGTGCAGCCGATGAAGACTTCAGCTTTGTGAGTGACTTCTCGACGCATCTAAAGGTGTTAGCTACAAGTAGGTTGTGCAATCATTTGACCAATGTGTCCATAAAAAAAATACAATAAACATGTTTTTTTTTTCGCCAATTGGTTTTTTTTATAATTACTTTAAGTGATTTTTAGATCTCACTGATCGAGCCGCACCAACACCACTCAAACAAAAGGACCCCGATGACTGACAGTGAAATCTCAAATTCTAATTTCACCAAGAGTAGATATAACACGTAATTGATCATATTGTTGAATTCTTAATTTTTACTTAATTAAAAGCCAAATTACAACGTAAAAAGGTACTAAATAGTAAATACTATCCTTTTTTTTTTTTTGCCCAGTATAGTAAATACTATCTACCAATATGCACAATAGTATGGATCAGCTTATAAGAATTGTTAAAAGGAAAATTGTAGAAGAGGATGGATGAGGGAGGAAGGGAGGGGGGCAAGTGAAAGATGGGACCAATAGTAGGAGTTAGTTGAAGTGGCGGGTAAAGGGGGAGAATTTTAGAAGAGAGAAATGGGACCCATTTCCCCCCTAATAACAATAATATAAAGAAATTATTATAATTATTTTATTATTATATGCAGTGGGGCGTGTGGGCACGAAAGCCATCGAGAAGTGGATGTGCACACGTGCACATCTTTGACAAAAACATCTTTCTTCCCCCAATTAAAAATCCTTAACCCCACCCCACCAACAAAATTACAACAATTTAATTATTTTTTGTATTATTATTATTCTTAATTTAATCTTATTAGATCTTAGTAGTATTTTTCCCTTGAATTTGACTAATATACCCCTCTTCAAACCTCCCAAAATTAAGCTGGTAAATAGAATATTGTTTCACCCATAATTAGAGGAATGCAAAATATTTCACTTTTTTGTTTGATTTTCGCTTTCTATCCTCCAACTAATTTGAAAATTTATTTACTTGAATAATCAAACTTTAGTAAATGTAAGGAAATAAGAAGGGCATATATGTAAATTTGGCTGATAAATTTAAGGAGTCAGTCTAATAAGATTAGCAGTCGGGGTTTTTCGATAATTACATAGAAATCAAGTCATTGCCGTGTTTGACCTCAAAAGCCTTTGCTTGCTTATACACATATTTCACCCAAAAAATATTATTATTATTAATTAATAAATATTCCGACCAAACAAGAGGAAATGAAAATTTCTCATTAACACGATAATCGTAGTGTAATAAATATAAAATGAGATTTAGATTTATGAATTTAAAGATTTGATTTTGTACTCTTCTTTTTTTCTAATTTTCTTTCTGATTTTCACTACGGAAAGTTTCTTTTCTTCTATAAATCATAGCTACCTTCCTTTCTCGTTTCTTTCTCTTTCTCTGGAAATCCATTTTCTTTTTTTCTGACATTTTCCCAAGGAAGAAAGCTTTTGAGCTGTTTGTTTCGCGAGAAAAAAGAAAGAGAGAAAAGTGGAGATGAGAAGCGTAAATGGAGAATCCAGAGCTATGAATAACACTTTGGAGACTATACATGCTGCTGCTAACGCGATCGCTTCAGTCGAGAATCGTGTTCCACAAGCTACGGTTCAGGTATAAGATTTTAATTTTCTTTGAAAATTCCTTTTCTGTGAGTTTTCTTTGATTATGTGATCGTTTAAATTGAATTTTATTTGATTTGGTTGAGTTTCGGAAGTGATTTTAAGCTTCTCTCATATTCATTTTCTGATCTGTTTTTATATGAAGTTTTAAGTGACAATATTTGCTGATTCCTTTTTGTTGTTTAGTTATGTTTGGGTGATTTATCAAGCTTTTATCTTTTATCAAATTTAGGCCTTTTCCTTTTTGGCTTAAGAAAACGGTAAGTTGAATGGTTTTGATTTTTAGGCATAGATTTATTGAAGGTTGACTTGTTCCAGAATCAAAAGTCTTTAACTGTATCTTGTGGTTAGATTCAGAAGTTCAGGTTATTGCTTTTATAAGTTGTTTTGGTCACTTCAAGTTCAATACATATGGGGTTTTAGCTATTGCACATGGCTGCTCAAGAATCTAAGGATAGTTTGTTTTGATGAAACAGTGTTTATTACTCGTATACATATATGGTTTCCCCAATATATTTGTTGAAAAACTTAACCTTTTAGTTCCTTACTTATATCTACAAATTCTGGTGATCTTTCTTTACCTCTTCTTTTTAGTTTCACATTCAAGTTCCTAGATCAGAACTAAAGAAAAGAAAAAGAACAGTAAAGCAGACCCGTTAATTTATACAAGCTGGAATTCAGATATGGTTCTTTATTGGACTAGGTTGTCTTTGAATTTGTTTGTATCATCCTCTGTTCTTGCCATGATGTAGGAACATTACATTTGAAGGTTTCAAATGCTTTGAGATTGTCCAAAACTAAAAAACTTCTTTATATTCTATTTAGCTGGCTAAGATCAGGATTCTTTTTTTTACATTCAAATACAAGGTGGATAATTGTTGGTTCTAAAAGGTGGAAACTGCTTGTCTTAGATGTGATTTCCCCTTTACTGGAGGTCTAGTTGAAGAATAGTCAATTTATAATCACTAGAGGAAGCTTCAGAAATAGTTAATATAGGGGTGAGAAGTGCTTCTGCTCCTTGAACTTGGCTTGGCTTAGCTGGTAAAACTTAAACAGGTGAAACTCAGTTGGGGTATCTTCTTGGTTAAAAGCTTTCCAATATAAAAAAGAGCAGAATGCTCACACTCGTTCTGCCAAAGTTTTGCAAGCATCCTTGTGGCATCATGTACAATAAGTTTTGAGCATATATGGTTTACTATCTTTCATTAGTTCATATGCTATGGTAATTCAATGAGAAAACGCCCTACTTTTGTTGTAATTTATCTTTCTTTTAGGACACAGTTTTCAAGTAATTAATTGTGTTGTCATTCATTTCATCATATTTGCTACCAAAGCATTTAGTGTGATTTCCACATTAAATCATTTTATTTATCTTAAATTTGTTGACATTCAGAAGAGAAGATGGGGAGGCTGCTGGAGCATATATTGGTGTTTTGGAGCTTACAAACAAAAAAAGCGAATTGGGCCTGCTGTTCATGCTTCTGAAACGAGTGCTTCCAATATTAATGTACCTGCTGCTGAAAATCCAACCCAAGCTCCTATAGTGGCACTTCCCTTTGTTGCTCCACCTTCCTCTCCTGCATCTTTCCTTCCATCTGAACCCCCCTCTGCTACACAGTCTCCAGCTGGTTTAGTGTCTCTCACCTCTATTTCTGCTAGCATGTACTCTCCAGGGCCTGCTTCAATTTTCGCTATCGGTCCTTATGCTCATGAAACTCAGTTAGTTTCACCACCTGTTTTCTCAACCTTCACCACTGAACCTTCAACTGCTCCCTTTACTCCTCCTCCTGAGTCGGTGCACTTGACTACCCCTTCCTCACCTGAGGTACCATTTGCTCAGTTTCTTGGCCCCAACCTCCAGTATGGAGAGGCTGCACAGAGATTCCCAATATCCCACTATGAGTTTCAGTCTTATCAACTTCATCCTGGGAGCCCTGTTGGCCAACTGATTTCACCAAGCTCTGGCATCTCAGGTTCTGGCACCTCATCTCCTTTTCCTGATGGTGAGTTTGCTGCTGCTCTAAACCTTCCTGAGTTCCGAATTGGTGATCCTCCCAAGCTCTTGAATCTTGATAAGCTTTCCAACCGTGAATGGGGATCACATCATGGCTCTGGCACTTTAACCCCAGATGCTACAAGGTCCACACCTCGCAATGGTTTTCTTCTGGAGAATCAGATATCCGAGATCACATCACAGCCGCCATTGGTTAGAGAAAAACAAAATGATCAAGTTGCAGTTAACCATAGAGTGTCATTTGAATTGACTGCTGAAGAAGTAGTGCGATGTGTGGAAACGGAGACAGCAAAACTACCAGAAGTTGTGTCTGGATCCTTACAGAGTGAAGCAGTAACAGAGAGAGAAGAAAATGCTACTAAGGTGGTGGATAATCATGAATGTCGTGTTGGTGAAACATCGAATGAAAGAACAGAGAAAGCTCCAGTAGATAAGGAAGACAAACCACAGCACCAGAAGACTGAATCTATCACTCTTGGGTCAGGTAAAGAATTCAATTTTGACAATGTTGATGGAGGCGATGCCCATAAGCCTCTTGTCAGTTCCGATTGGTGGGCAAATGAGAAGGTAGCTGGAAAGGAAGGCGGTGTCCCCAGAAACTGGTCCTTTTTCCCAATGTTGCAGCCAAGTGTAAGCTAACTGGTATGCATTTAGGATTTAGGTGTGGCTTTGGGGATTCAAAAGTTGAGTAACAGCAATAGACATCAATCATTCAATCAAACTATATAGATAATGTTAGGTCTTTGACTCAAATCGCATATTGCATGACTTGAAATGCATGAAGGCTGTTTTTGAGTCCTTCCTGACTGGAAAACAAGGTCTCATAGGTTTATTGTCTTGTTTAAATATGTGATATATGTCTCTAATTTAGGCAGATAGATATCATAATTCATAACAGTCATTTTGATTTGTGTCCTCTTATGTAAAAAGTTACAATAGAATATTAATATCAGTGCAGTTAAAGAATGGAAAAATATCTTCTGATGATTACTGCCTACCTATGCAAATTGACCCATTTTCTACTCTTTTGTTTTTTTGTTTCTTTTTTTTTTCTTTCAAAAAAAAATATCAGAAGCTAGTTTGGGCTCTGACCCAAAAAGCCAGCCCTTTGCTTTTGGAATGGGACCTATTCAAGGGCCATTCATTTGTAACTTATTGCAAGCAAGAACAAGAACATTACAAATATAGAATCCCCTCGTGATTTCTGTTCTTCAATTCATTACTATCATCATCACAGCATATTCATCTTGTGAAGTTTTGAATTTGATGTATGGCATTGGCAATGGCATCTATTCTTTTCTTGACAAAACCACTTCTAAACTACTTGGCTTAGGGAATCTTTGACATCAAAATTCAGCCATAACTGAATGAAAACTCTCTGTCAAGAAACCAAATTAGTGTCGTTATCCATAATTTCCAAATTTGTGATCATAAATTGCCAAAACAAGATTCAACCTTTTTTTTCTTTTAACAAAAACGACATAATTTAGTCTAACAGTACAAAACTACAAAGCTTTTGTTAACTCGAATTAAAAAAAAAAACCTCTTTAAGATCCTCCTGTCCTAAAATTACAAGATGGTAACAAAAAAGAAAAACACTTCTCCGTTAAAAAAGAACAAAACAGTTTTCTCTTTCAACACATGTAACCAAATAGATAGTCATCATTACAAGTTAAGTCCATGTTGGACGGCTCGTTTAGCGTTTAGCCATCAGTTACTAATATTTTTATAATAAAATATTACTGTTTTCACCCAAAAATGTTGACTTTCTAGAACTAGAAGACTAGAGCACCAGAAAGAAAAGTCTTCCCTCCTTATATATTCTTCACTTCCCTAATTTCCCTCCCCTGTAGAATTTGGGGTTTCTCTAAAATTTAGTGCAGAGCCCAAACATTTGTAGTTTTCTTTGCAGAATCGATTTGGGTTTTTCTTTTTTTCATATATAAAATCCAGAATTCCCTGAAAATTATGCCATCATTTGGAACCCAGTGTCTTGAAGCAGAAGCGGAATTAAACACCAACGTGGTAGCGATCAATGTCGGCGGCCAAATCTTCCAAACGACCAAACAAACCCTAACCCAAGCTGGCCCCAAATCCTTCCTTTCTCAACTTGCCGAAACGACATCGAACCGTTTCGTCGACCGCGACCCAGAGTATTTCTCTCTCCTCCTCTCCCTTCTCCGTTCCGGCACCCTCCCTTCCAAAGTCAAAGACTTTGACCTCCACGACCTCATCGAGGAATCCAGATTCTACGGCCTTGAATCACTGTTGAACAACTCTCTGACAAACCCATCTCATTTGGACGCTTTTGCCCTTCAAAAATCCCTAGTTTTACACTTGAACGGCCGCGACTCACCTTCTACGATCGCCACCACCCCGTCCGGTTCCTTGCATGTGGCCCACGGTAGCAAGATAACGTCTTTTGATTGGTCCTTGTCTAGAAAGTCAACCATTTTAACCCAATTCACAGCCGTCGATTCCTTGCTCGCAATCACACCGGATATCGCGGCAGCCGGAGCAACCGACTTCGCCGGTCTTCAGATTCTCGATCTTCAAAACGGGTCCGTTAAAAAGGTTATCATTTGGGAAAATGTGACCCGCTCTGGTTCAATGGTTCAAGCCATTGGTTCGTCACCCGAGTTCCTGTTTACAAGCTTCGAATCCGGTAGGCGAAACTCGAATTCCATTATGGTTTATGATTTGAATACTTTGAATCCTGTAATTGAGATTGGTCATAATGAGATTTTTGGGGCTGAACTTGATTCAGCCATCCCAGCTACAAAGCTGAGATGGGTTTCGGGTTACGGCTTAGTTATGGCAGCAGGGTCGCATAGCGGGTTATCGGGTGTGTCGGGTAATATTAGATTTTGGGACATAAGGTCTGGTAATGTAGTTTTCGAATTGAAGGAGAAAGTTGATTGCTTTTCAGATATTTGTGTTTCTGATAATTTGAATGCCATATTTAAGGTAGGAGTGAATTCTGGGGAGGTCTTTTATGCGGATTTTAGGAGTTTAGGAAATGTGAAGGAAAATGGTAATGAAAATAGTAATCCCTGGATATGTCTTGGTGATAGGAGGAAGGTTGTTAATGGGAAGAAAGAAGGGTATGGTTGCAAAATTGAGAGTCATGGAAATCAAGTGTTCTGTAGTAAAGGAGGGGATATTGAGCTCTGGTCGGAGGTTGCCATGGGTTCGGCCAAGAGCGGCGAGGGTCGATCAAACGAGAGAGTTTTTAGGAAGAATTTGATGGGGAGAGTGAAGGATTTGGGAGGGTTGAGGATAACCAACTTGGCATTTGGCGGGAACAAGATGTTTGTGACCCGGAAGGATCAGCAAGCTGTTGAGGTTTGGCAGGGTTCGACAAGAGGCTTTTGATCTTCAAGAACTTTGGTTAGATGTTGATTAGGAGAATGTTTCATCAAACACACAATCACTAAATTAGTTTTACATTGTTGTATATAGGCGTGTATTTTATCTTGTATTAATTGTTGTTTATACTTTATAGATTTGGTTCTTGGTGATTGAATTTATATCAAGAACAAGAAATGATACTGTAATAGTGAAATCATTAATGGGAAGATGCATGACTTTGCTATTTAGTCTGTTAATTTTGTGCCATGTCCAAACTTTGTGGTGAATTGGCATTACTTTTGTTGTTTATGGCTACCTTTGGATGTTGATTTCTGAAGTTTTATCATGACTTACATTCCATGGCTTCAGCCTTCAAGTTATCAGCTGGCCTGTGTTTCTATGCTTTTTTAAGGGTGTGGCTTTTTGTGGAAGATGTGCTTGTATCTTGTTATTCTCCAATTTGAATGCTGAATTTTGTTTATATGAATCATTAGTTCATTAACCAATTATATCCTAAGAAAAAAGAGGAAGCAGAGGGGATATCCAGACTCCAGAGGAATACCAGAGAGGGAAAACAGAGCAAATTAAATTTTACAGTCTAAATTTAAATGTATCTTGTAATTCTTCAATTTGAATGCTGAATTGTGTTTATATGAGTTATTAGTTCATTAACAATCAATCATATCCTAGATTTTGAAATCGAGAGAGACAGGTTTTAAGGATAAAAAGAGGAGGAAGCAGAGGGATTATCCAGTCTCCAGAGGAATAACAGAGAGGAAAACAGAGCCATTTATATAACTTAAGCCTGGTACTTTGGCAAGTTTTGATAAGCCTGCAATTCCCTAATTAGCCATTTTATTCCAATCATGACAAAGTATGATATATATATATATATATATATATATATATATATATATAATCATGTTGATGGTTAGAAAACATTATGGCAGACGTATTATTCGGAAGAAACACCAAGCCCTGTCGGTCTGCCAATGGCAGGTATTGCCTTTTGAACTTAAAAAGTTTGCCAATTTGGCGAAGATCAAAGGCAGTTTCAGGCAGCTGAAAGCATACAATTTCCCAAAGATATATCAAAAGAGTTTTATCAGTGTGAAAACGAGAATAAAATTTGCTGCTGCAAAACCTGTCGCTCTAGAATTGAAATGCAAGCCCTGCTGATTATTGCAGAGACAAGGTCGTGATGCTGACTGTTTAGACGACTTCTTTAGCTATAATTTCTCTTTATGGTGTCTCATTTAAAACTCGGTGTATTCTCAACGCTTATTGTCAACTAGAATCAACATAAAACCAATTTGGGGTCTCTTAATTGTTCCAGTTTAAAGAGCTGCAGATTTTGGTTAATTTCCCCTTCGACCTTGAACAAATTTCTGGACAGTCGGTGGATTAAAAAAAAAAAAAAAAAAAAAAACCTACTATGATTTAGAACTTGTTGTAGAAATTTTCAAGTTATATAATTTTCTTGCATGGTTTGACAAAGGAAATCCATGTGATGGACAATGATGATGATTGATGATGAATAACAAAAACCGTGAGCTGGGGATGGTTTGAAAAGATGCAGCTGTTAGTCCAGTTTGGTCCTTACAAATCATCAAAACATGGCTGGTCCAGGAACTACCCTTGCCTCTTGTCTAAAGCCACGTTGCCATAAATGCTAGTATGGGGTTTTAGGTGAGTTTAACTTGATGATCTATAGATGAAGCCTGTGAAATTTTATTTTGCATTCCAGCAGCAAATGATAAGGACATTTAAAAAGCTGAAAAAAGTACTAATATATATATTTTTTTGGCTAGCTGGCTTACGAACATATATATATGTATCTTAACCTTAAATTTGCCTTGAAGAGTTACCATGTGAAGTGGGATCCAAGCATTTGATGTCTTCTTTTAACTTGTTAAGTACTATTTTTTTAAGAACGTAAGGCTTTTGCTTTATGGTTTTATTATGGCAAAAGCTAATTGGTGCAGTGGTGCACCCATTAATATATATATATGCGTTGTTTTCATCAGAAAACAGTGTAATCAGCAAAAAAGATTATGAACAATGACACCGAAATCAAAGCCGGTAAACTTAGGTTTAATTAATAATGCAGATCTCCATCGATCATCATCAAGGGAAGTTAATACAGTTGGCTGCATTAGATACTTGGTAGAGACTACTTGAGCTATCAGTCTATCACATTAAAATCATATAATAAACATTTCGATCTCTTTATTTTTTGTGAATTATATCTTCATTTCTCCACCACTAGTACTAACACAAAAAACAACCCATGTTAGAAATTCACTATATTCCAGTTTTTGATCCAATTTGAAGGTAAATTGGCATAAAAGACCGGTATATGGCCAATATTATGGCCCCCCTATAGGAAGAAATTCTTTGCAGTATTCTGAATTCTGAGCTCCCTTTGGCAGTCCCATTAATTCTTGCTGTCTGCATTTACAGTTCCTATATATGGTCATCATTCATCCGAAGTCAAAATAATCAAAAGTCCCCAAACATTGAAAAAAAGGGTATGAATATAAGGAAATTGAAGGATTTTGGATTTGAACTTGTTAAACTTATAAATGAAGGGGGCAAATGACAAATGGGAAAGAAAAAGGATAAATATGTATATAGCTATAGGGTGGTGGTGATAATGATAATTAAAATGAATGATTGTGTTGTTGAGTGCTAAAAATGAACTGATTTTTAATTAAGTTACTATATTTAAGTCACAAATGTCATATTCCAACGAAACTGTTTTGTGTCAGACAGATCATGTTGATTGTTGATGATGATCTGATGATGATCATCCTCCCTCCTGCCTAACACCACGGAAATATTGTCATTCATATTAATTGCTCGACTTGAGCTTTAACTCATTGAAGCTAGCTACCATATAAATTACTTTATATATGGAGCAAGAAATTAGTAATTACATAAGATTTATATATATAGACTATAGTAATACATTTTAAAATAAATAATTGACTTGTACATGTGCCATGATGACAAATGAAGTACTTTGATCATGTGCTATACGCAAATTTGGCAAATCTTCCATTTTGCCCATTTGCTTGTTTAATTAGGATTATGTTATAAATTACCTCTAGAAATGAAGCAATTCCTTCTAAATTTATAATTTAATTTTGGAAATTATAAAATCAAGGTTTTTCATGTAAACTAGCCAACTAGCTAGATGCTTTGGCCTTTGAGTATAATTAATTTAAAACCAGATCAATATTTACCGAAATCAACAAACTCCATTATAATTAGGTTAAAATAGATAGACACATGCACGTTTCGAACCACTATTATTAAACGGGACGGCAAAGGCCATATCAGCCTAATTAATTAACTATCGATGTTGATCAGTGATCACAGATTGCCGCTGCTCTTGGAAGGAAACTACTTAGTATAATCATAATTACTAACATGAAATCACAAAATTCAGCATTAATAAATGTTAATAAACTGAAAAAAAAAATCAGAAAAAGGAAACCACTCTTATATATATAAACCTTATGTATGTACACGTACGATATTTTAATCACATATTACATGTTAAAAGGAAATCAAATTTCATATTTTGTTTACTATAAATAACATATTTCTTCAAAATATATATATATATAGCCATATTATATATTTGTAGGGGCTATATATATTTATATAAGGTTGCTCAACCAATCTTATTTACGTCTACATCTTTCATTGAATGCTGCCATAGTAGAATTTAAGGAGGGAAGCTCCTTCCTGCAAAATTAGGTGAGGCCTTTTCTTCCTCTACAGACATTAATTCATACATATATAATAATAAATAATAAATAAAATAAAAAGGAAACCCCCAAAGTGTGCTCATGACTTTGTTAATGTTGGGTGTGTGATCATTTTTTTTCAAGGTCTCGTGGGAATTTTTTTGCCTTTAGGTTTTTGCCAACGACCCAAGTCGGCCATTAATTAATGGTTAAATGGCTGTGTATTTTATAAGCTTGATGATATCAGTTAATCATGTCCATGCACAAATATAAACCTAATAAAGAAAAAGAAATTAGCAAAACCTACATAAATGAAGGTTTGAAACTTGATAGAGAGAAAATAGAGAGATATTCTCAACAAATCTGGCTGCCCATATTAATTGCTTTTTCTTTCTGACTTTCTCTCTGCATTTTCCCTCTATATAATACTTTTGTCTTCTTTCCTTTCCCTTCACTCACACACTTCTCGTCCTCCTTCTCTTTTATTCTCTTTTCCTTCACATTTCCAGCAAAACTCTAAAAACTTCCTTCTGATCTTTTCCCCCTCTCATTTCCCATTATCCAGTCATTCTTTACAAACCGAGATCTGGGTTTTGTTTATTTTTACTTCATTTTTTGTTTTGAGAGCTCAAGCTTTTGGGGAACATTGTTGTTTTAGATAGCCATTGTTGCAGTAGGGAAAGCTTGAAAGTAGGTCAAGTTTCGACAACGGCAAATATTTTTTTGGTGTTTCGTTTCGTGTCTGTATCAACAAAAGAAATTTGAGTTTTCTTGCTCAAGTGCAAATTTATTTGGTGGGGTCGTCGATCACATGGATGCATCAACGGCTTTGATGATCTTATCAGCCATGGTGGCTTATTTAATATGGTTTAAGTTCATCTCACGGTCACTCCGTGGTCCACGTGTCTGGCCTTTAGTGGGCAGCCTCCCTGGGCTCATTCAGCACTCCAGTTGCATGCATGAGTGGATCGCGGACAATCTCCGCGCGTGTGGCGGCACGTACCAGACTTGCATTGCCGCAATTCCATTTTTAGCCCGGAAGCAAGGTCTCGTGACCGTCACGTGCGATCCCAAGAACTTGGAGCATATTTTGAAGGGCCGGTTCGATAATTACCCCAAGGGGCCTAATTGGCAGGCTGTTTTCCATGATTTGCTCGGTGATGGGATCTTCAATTCTGATGGTGACACGTGGTTGTTCCAGCGTAAGACTGCCGCATTGGAATTCACCACCCGGACGCTCCGTCAAGCCATGGGGCGCTGGGTTAACCGGGCCATCAAGACTCGGTTCTGCCCGATTCTTGAGTCGGCTCAGGTTCAAAGAAAGCCGGTTGATTTCCAAGACCTCTTGCTTCGGCTCACTTTTGACAACATATGCGGCTTGACTTTCGGTAAGGACCCTCAAACACTCTCTCCTGGCCTTCCTGAGAACGGCTTCGCCATGGCTTTTGATCGAGCCACTGAAGCCACGCTGCAGCGCTTTATTTTGCCTGAAATCGTATGGAAGCTGAAGAAATGGCTTCGCCTTGGGATGGAAGTCAGGTTGAGCCAAAGCCTTGAACTCATGGATAAATATTTATCCGAAATCATTAATACACGCAAGCTTGAGTTGCTGAATCAGCATCAAGGTGGGGCCCTACACGACGACTTGTTATCTCGTTTTATGAAGAAGAAAGAATCCTACTCGGACGAATTCCTCCAACACGTGGCATTGAACTTCATCCTAGCTGGACGCGACACGTCATCGGTCGCCTTGTGTTGGTTTTTCTGGTTGGTCAGTCAAAATCCAAGAGTGGAAGAAAAAATCCTCATCGAACTTTGCACCGTTCTGATGGAGACACGTGGCTCCGACACTTCTAAATGGGTTGATGAACCCCTAGTGTTTGAGGAAGTTGACCGATTGATATATCTTAAGGCAGCACTATCGGAGACATTAAGACTCTACCCTTCAGTGCCACAAGACTCAAAGCATGTAATTGCCGATGATGTCTTGCCTAGTGGAACATTTGTCCCTGCCGGATCAAATGTGACATACTCAATTTATTCGATTGGTCGAATGAAATTCATTTGGGGTGAAGATTGCCTAGAATTCAAGCCGGAAAGATGGTTATCCGAAGACGGTAAAAAATTCGAGGCGAAAGATTCATACAAATTCGTCTCGTTTAATGCCGGTCCAAGAATTTGTCTAGGAAAAGATTTAGCTTATCTGCAAATGAAGTCAATAGCTGCCGCCGTTCTGCTTCGACACCGGGTATCCGTGGCGGCCGGCCACCGGGTGGAGCAGAAGATGTCATTAACATTGTTCATGAAATATGGACTGTTGATGGACGTTAACCCAAGAAATCTGAAGGCTATCCAGGAAAAGATATGCAAAGCTGGCAATAATTAGCTGGAGCAGCTGTTGGAATGGCATATGGGTATGTTTTAATTTTGATGGAAATTAAAGGATAAAGGAATTTGTGAATATGATATGCTTTGGGGAAGAAGGCAGTAAGAATTAATTACGATGATATATGTTACCCTATTTTATAAGTCATTTTATTTATAGATGTATCTTTGCAAGTGCAATAAAAAAAGTTATAGCAATTACACATTATAAAAAATATATAAAGGTTGCAATTTTGTAAAACTCATTGAAGAATGATAACAACAAAGTCATAGCTTGTGTTTAGTTCCATATATAAGAACAAGTTTTTGGTTTTCTTCATTTTGATTATCTATGGAGTTTATGTATACTGTTAGACCAAAAGGAGAGAATATCTTATATTCTACGTACTTATAATTTTTTTATATATTAGTATTGATTTAATCAATGCCCCAATTATATTGCTTTATTGGTGTAAGATTAATCTCTTTTACAATCGTGGATGTGACAATTGAAAACCTCTCATAATAAATGTGTTCCCGCTGATCCAACTTAAATTAAAGGTTGTAGTAGTATTTTTCATTTTTAATTGAAATTAATGTTTTTTTCCTAAGTTTTAATTTCAACATGTTTATGTGGAATGCATGCCTTTTCTATGATAATTACTATATAGTACTATAACTTATAAACCAATAGCACATTATTGAATGAGATGAGACAATTAATCAACTCCCATTTTTTTCTTTTAATTCTTGTACTTGTTGCTTTTAGCAAAGTTTACTAATTTAATTAGTGAATTGACGACATAGTCGTCGGTGTTAATATAATTAAACTTTATTAAATTTAATAACTTCAATGAGTAATAGTACTAATATCTTTCTATTTTCATGATCTTGGGTGTTTGTTATTTTCAATGGAAAATTAGCAAGTCAAGTTCATTAATAAAGTCTTCCACAATTTTCTTATTTCTTTTCATTTTCTTCATTCCAATGAAGAAAATGATAGAATATATGAACTTTACCGTAACACTATTTAATAAAGCTTCTGTCACTAATAATTGGTCCACAATAATTGAAAGCCTCAAATTTGGGTGAGCAACTGAGACGTTTACCAAAAAGTTCAAAATTTGGTTGTAACCTCTCAATCTCATACTTATTAGATATAGTCCCATTTCTAACATATCTACACAGCTAAAGATTTGGATTCATTATTTTTTATTTATTAACCCAAAGAAGTTTCGAGCTCAAATTAAGTTTTAATTAATCTTCTAAAATGGGAACAAACCCAAAAACCTTTCCTGCTGCCGTGTAAATTGTTTATGCAATCTTTAGACTATTTCCACAGATGCTACTATATATTTTCTATGCGTTAATTGAATGGCTGTGAAATTAACAATAGTATACGGTTGTAGTTGTCAATAGGAGTTAGAGCAAATTGAGAAAGTAGTAAAGAGTAAAGGCTTAGATTCATCGTGAATGACACCTGAGTCTATATTTCCAATATAAACTTCTGGAGGTAGGCGATCCGTAAATTTCAAAAGGATAAGCGGTTGTTCTGAATGTGAAGATGGGACATAATCCAGATTCCTAAATTTTTATAGACAAAACACCAAAACAATATATTAAGGGGTCGTTTGACATCGTTTTCGTTTTTCTGCTTTTTATTTTTGTTTCGTTTTCGTTTTATTTTTTTTTGTGCTGTCAATTTTTGAAAACAAAAACATGTTTGAATATACAATTTGGTTATATGTTTTTAAATTAAAAAAGTTATAAAAAAATGGTTAAAAAGCATGTGAGTTACTGTTCATCATTGTGTTTCTCTGTTTTGGAAAAACATGAAAACACAAAATTCTTACTTCCACTTTTTTCCAAAACACTGCTTCTGTTTCCAAAATTTTTGAAAACAGAAACAGCCTACCAAACATGTTTTCAGTGTTTTGTTTCCAAAAACAGAAAATTGGCAACAGAAAATAGAAAACGGAAACGATGCCAAACGAGCTCTAATATAGTTGTAGTTCCATTGAATTATTACATGTTATTATATATGCATCTTTCTATTTTTTTGGTGTGTTCCCAAGCAGGAGCTTGAAGCTCCCCATTCCATAAACAAAATTATATAAAATCATTATTCCATCAATTTCAGTTGTGAAATCATCCCAACTATAGAAAAAAAACAAGTAATTTCCTCATATGATCATATCATATCACTTTCAGCATCGGTCTCTGTTTCCCATCTTGTTTGAGTCCATATACATAAGGCGGCTCATAAGTCACTGTTGGGCGTGAAAGGAAAAAAAAAAGGACAATCATTGTGAACCAAAGGCTAATTTTCATCATTTCTACCTCAACTTTAATTAGTGCATTGTATCTTCAATTACCTTAATTTGAGTGGGAAAGAAACTGAGATTTAATCTGTTAGTATTATTCCGAAGGAAACTCTCTTTTTATTATCTGAAAGAAAATATAAGGTTATAATTAGTATTCTTCACCAAAAGGCCCACAGCATTTGTTTTGATACATGTTATTAACAGTGTAACAACCTGGAAAATGATCCCCATCTAATAAATCTCTGCCCATAGTAACAAATTATAGTTGGTAGACAGCTAGGAGCATTCATTGTAGTATGTCCAAAGCTTGAAGAATCAAATGATTTTTATTCGTCCATGTCTCTGAAGATCTATTGTAAAGCATAGAATCAAATTATTCCAGTTGTTATCTTCCTCAATTTCGCTACGAAATTGTTCTTACTTATGTTTATATGTGGCTCCACTTTGGTCCATATATATATATATATATATATATATATATATATATATA
>AWWV01010381.1:0-30749 GCA_001974805.1 Corchorus capsularis
AACACATTAGAATTTTATGTTAAGAAAAAAATGTTATACCTAACACATGTTGATGTTAGATGATAAGATGGGGTATCACAAAGATGAACACAAAAGAAAATTAAAGGTACCAAATTTCAAATAATCCAAAGTAAAGGATCTCAAAAGAAAAAAAAACACTCAATTGCGTAAAGCATATATATGGGATAAATGATAATTGGAGATGGGAATATATTTTAAGTAAGTTGCCATTAAAAAACTTGAGAAAAGGGAAAGGGGGTATAAATCCAATGTACCCGTTAGCACGATAGCAACGAAACCTCAAGCTTCACTATCATGAACTTGACTTAAAATCATGAACCTTGCGTCATCAAAGTCAAATCTAACGGTCATGATCTTACGTCACAAATTGTAATCAGAAATCATCTTTTTCACGAGAGGATTTTTCCACCTTTTTCTAATATTTTTATATACTAATAATAATATAATAATAATTTAATTTTCCGGTTCTTATTTTATTAAATTACTTAGTATTTTATTACACGAATTAAACGCACAAAGACAGCACTCTATTATTATGCTCAACTCAAAAACTATATAAGAAAAAGGAAAAAATCAAAATTAAAATTAAAAAAAAAAATCTCTCTCTATCTCTCTCTTTCCCCTCCTCTCTCACTAAAGAGCTTCTTTTTATTTTTAAATTTTTTTTTCTCTTTTTCTTTCTCTCTCTTTCATTCATTTTAGAGCCTTTTGAGCTTCTCTTTGCCGTCTCTCTGGAAACTGACACTTATTTTAGAGAGGGCTATACTTATACTTCACTGTAAGTAATGATTTGGGTTCTTGTGGGTTTTATTTTCTTAATTTTTTAAAGCTTTTTATTTGGTGTTTTGAGCTGAAATTTTGGACTAAATTTAAGGACTTTTTCATGGTTTTGATTTGTTTACTCTGTTAAGTTTTTGAGCTTGGTGATGTATTCGTTACTCTGCTTTCAGAGTGTTAATTTGAGCGACTCTTTCTTCATTTTGGACTAATATTTTCTATGGTGTTTTAGCTTATTGGTTTTTAAGGTGTGGTGAAATTGGAGATTGGATTGTGCGTGAGACTTTGAGTTCTTAGTTTTTGTTAATTGTTGAAAATTTATGTGCTTTCTTTTGTTGGATAAATGGGTTGTTTGAATTTGTAGATCCGGGTTAAAAAACTGTCTTTTGGGGTTCTTGAGATTGAACTCATATGTCACTTCGTGTAGAAAATGGTACCCCAATTTTGGATCTGTTTTGGTAGTGATAAATTGAGTATCAAATGCCCTTTGATTTTGTTTGTGCAAATAATTCAATAGCTCCTATATTTTTGTAGCTGTAAAATTAAGCTGGAATGCTCTATGGATTAGTTAGAAGTCTTTTGAACTAAATAGTAGCTAGGTTGGGTTTTCTGGATGTGGACCAATGATTAGTTAAGCAATAAATTCAAAGTTATGAGTATGACTTTCAGATGTGAAATTTGAGGTTTATGCATTTTGTATGACTGCTTTTTGATGGTGAAGTTAATGCCAAAACTTTGATTACATACTACCAAGATTCTTGTGGCCTGAATATATTCTGAACTTATGCTGTCTGTCTGCTTATGAGGGGGTCTCTTCACTTTATATTTGCATGTTACGATTTATCTTTGGACCTGTATATTTAGTATCCTTTGTTTTTGTTTGGTAGATCCTCTTGCTAGAGCTCATGATGAAGCTTTTATACAGGTTCTCGCCATGCTTTAACTAGCATGCCCAGAGTTATGTCCACTTCTCTCTGCTTGTAATCTTATGGTGTTAAGGTAGAAGTCAGCTGGTTCAAGTTTAACCAGGAATTTAGCAGCAAGAATGATCATGGATGTAGAAGGTAAGTGTCAACTTTGATTTAGAAGGGCATCTTGCAGTCAGAATTTGGCTTGTATTAAGTAAATATGCCTACATGGTGGGGAAAGTCTTCAGCCAAAGAAGACAAAAAGAAAGCAAGCAAGGAAAGTTTCATTGATGCTATAAATCGGAAGCTTAAGATCACATCTGATGATAAATCCACTAGCAGATCGGGGGGTTCTCGAAGACGCAGATGTGATATTGTTTCAGAAAGGGGATCTTTGTCTCGAGTCCCATCTAGGTCACCATCACCCTCAACACAAGTATCACGCTGTCAAAGTTTTGTAGAAAGGCCTAATGCCCAGCCACTTCCACTTCCTGTGGTGCATAATGCCGGTGTTGCACGTACTAATTCTGGAATCAATGCATCAACAAGACCTGGATTTGATAGAGGTTCGAGGCCATCACTAATTTTACCCCTGCCTAAACCTGGTCAAGTCTCTAACAAGCTGGATCCGGTAGATGCTGAGGGAGATTTTGCCATTGCCTCTGTTACTAGTGATAGCTCCATTGATAGTGATGATCCGTCTGATTCTCGTTTGCTTAGCCCCCTGACTTCTGATTATGAAAATGGACAGAGAACCGCGGGAAACAGTCCTTCTGGGTGAGTTTTAACTACATCATTTAACATTATAGTGGGTTTTAACTGTCCCTCTCTTGCATTACTTCATCTCTAATTGTTTATCGTTTACATTTTCAATGAAGCATAAAGCACATGGATCAGTTGCCTGTTGTCAATCAGAAGAACTCAAAAGAGATACTGAAGCCTTCTAATATATCTTTTAATAATCAGTACCAATCCACATCACCTAAGCGAGGAACATTAAGCAATCATATGCAGAATTTACAGATTCCTCAACGTGGTGCTTTCTTTAGTGCTCCAGATAGCTCAATGTCCAGTCCATCTAGAAGTCCAATGAGAGCATTCGGTCTGGAGCAAGTTTGGAACTCTGGTCCCTGTACTGGAAAGCCTTTCTCTGACATAGCTTTCCTGGGATCTGGACAGTGCTCCAGTCCAGGTTCAGGTCATAATTCTGGGCATAATTCAGTTGGTGGAGATATGTCAGGACAGTTATTTTGGCCTCAAAGCAGGTGCAGCCCTGAGTGTTCACCAATACCTAGTCCTAGATTGACAAGCCCTGGTCCCAGCTCTAGAATACATAGTGGTGCTGTCACCCCTTTGCATCCACGAGCTGCAGGTGCTGCCATTGAGTCACCTAAAAGCCGACCTGATGATGGGAAACAGCAAAGCCATAGGTTGCCACTTCCCCCAATAACGATATCCAATACTTGCCCCTTTTCTCCTGCATATTCAGCAGCGACATCCCCATCGCTACCCCGAAGTCCTGGTAGGGCAGAAAACCCAACAAGCCCTGGTACCCGCTGGAAGAAAGGACGACTGCTGGGGAGGGGCACATTTGGACACGTTTATCTTGGTTTTAACAGGTCTGTCAAATGGGTTATGCTGTACTCTTACCTGTTTCATATTGATATTTTAGTTCATTTTTTGGTGCTTCATTTGTGACCTTATTTGTTTTCATCTTTTTAAACTGATATGTGAGATTGAACCCAGCTATTTTTCAAAATAATGTGTCTTGAGTGTTGAATTAATCCTTGCTAACTCTGTATTCAAATTTTGATGTGCACATTCCTTGTTCAAGTTTGTTTTTTCCTTGTTTACCCACTTAAGTTAGGTGTTTGATAATTGTTACGATCTCCTGGCGTGACTTAATTTCTTTGCTTGTCTCCTTGTCCCTTTCTTTAGTGAAAGTGGGGAGATGTGTGCAATGAAGGAGGTAACTTTGTTTTCGGATGATGCCAAATCAAAGGAAAGTGCACAACAGTTGGGGCAAGTGAGTATTTTCCTTCTATATGTCTAAAGAAAAGTTATTGTTGGAAAATTTTGTAGCTTTAGGAACAAAAGTCCACTTTTTCGTGATGTTAATATCAATGTTGATTTTAATTTTGGTGTTAATATTAAAAGGTGTGGCCTCTTATACTCATGCAAGGTGTTTTGGCAGGAAATTATGCTGTTAAGTCGCCTAAGACATCCAAATATAGTTCAATATTATGGATCTGAAAGTGTGAGTTCTTTGTTCGTTTGATTTCAATGCCCTTTGTAAATGTGTTTTTTCCACAATCGGTCACTGGCACTCTGTCATCATTAGGAGTCTCTACACATAAACATTGTAAATTGAAAAGATCAATTGATGCATTGTGCTGATTCGAATTGTTTGCCTTTTTGTTTCATGAACAGGTAGATGATAAACTTTACATATACTTAGAATATGTTTCTGGTGGCTCCATCTATAAACTTCTTCAAGAGTATGGTCAGTTTGGCGAAAGTGCCATTAGGAATTATACTCAACAAATTTTGTCTGGGTTGGCTTACTTGCATGCTAAAAATACTGTTCATAGGTGAGTTTACTTGCGGGTGATTCTTGAATTCTTCACTTTGGGGGTGTCCTATCTCTCAGTCTGTCAATCATGCTGGAGTATAGTTTTTATAATATGGATATTTTTCAGAGACATAAAGGGAGCAAACATACTGGTTGATCCCAATGGCCGCGTGAAATTGGCTGATTTTGGGATGGCAAAGCACGTAAGATCACTTATCCGTTCTTCCATATTTAATGGTTTTAGTTCTGTCATGATTATGGTGCTGTGGTTATCTGAACCAGATCGTGCCATGATATTATCATAAGATGAGTAATTTAAATTCCCAAGTCCAATCTGCTTTACTACATTGCTGGCTAGTGTGAATACTTTGTGCACATGCCATGTCTCTGGATTCTAATATAGGTATCTGAAATAATTTGCAGATTACTGGGTCATCTTGCCCATTATCGTTCAAGGGAAGCCCCTATTGGATGGCACCTGAGGTCAGCATGGTTTTGTAATTATATTCCAAGGTCATCATTTCTATGATGCTTTCTGTTATATCATTAAAATCCCATTTTCGTTCAGGTTATAAAGAACTCAAATGGATGTAACCTTGCTGTTGATATATGGAGCCTTGGGTGCACTGTTTTGGAGATGGCTACTACAAAGCCGCCTTGGAGCCAGTATGAAGGGGTTAGTAAATTTTAATGTAGAGGCATGAATGTAGATGTCACAAAAAGAAAATTATCACCACTTGTATAGTTTAGTCCTTTTTCCCTCCTGTATAAGCATCCTAGTATTTTGCATTCCTAACAGAGAATGCTGGATGGCCAATATGAAATTCTTTTTTACCTTTTATTTTGTTTTTGATACATTTTCTTCTACTACTTTAAAGGTTGCTGCTATGTTCAAGATTGGCAACAGTAAAGAACTTCCAGCAATTCCTGATAGTCTTTCGGATGAGGGAAAGGACTTTATAAGACAGTGTTTACAAAGAAACCCATTACATCGCCCTACAGCAGCTCGACTATTAGAGCACCCTTTTGTCAAAAATGCTGCACCATTGGAAAGACCTATTTTTAGTGCTGACACATCTGACCCATCACCTGCAGTTACCAATGCTATGAGAATACTGGTATAAACATTATAAGTTTTGTAATTGGATCTTAATGGTTTAATTTTGTGGATTATCACAATATCTATTCAAGTTCCACCGCTATTGCTGATGTAAGCATCCTGCTCTTGGATATTTTATTAGGGGATTGGAATTGGTAGAAATGATTCAGAAGGGACGGCTAGCCTTCCATGTAGAGGCTTAAAAACAGGATCAGGATCCAGGTCTCTCTCTCTCTCTCTCTCTCTCTCTCTCTCTCTAATATAGATGTGCATCTTCACATGTATGTAGACACCCATTCACACTCATGTGCAGCCTGGACAGGCATGTTTAGATGTGCACTGATGATGCTTAACATTCATAATGAGTGGTTATGCTGCATACAAACTTGAGTTGTTGGAGTGCCTGCAGATTTGCAGCTTAAAATGGCATGATTTCTTAAAGTAGTAGTTAAAATGTTGAAATGTGCTATTTTCTTATTCTGCTTGAAACAATAAGAAAGATAACTTTTTCTTGGCCTCTAAGGGACATAAGAACAGTAACAGTAAAGTTACATGATAATAGTCATAGATGGGTCAACATCCAGTCAATATTTAGTAAATCAGGTTTTGTACTATGATCTCATGAATTGATTATAGAATGTTCACATGTGACCAAGGTCTTCTTTCTGAAAAATCCTTTTGCTCTAAGTCTAAACACCTTTCTCATCAAAGTTTCGTGGAGTATTAAAATATGCCTTTTTTTTAATATTTTTTTTTATTGCATTCTTGAAATATACATGATTTTCACAATTTATGTCTCTGTCCTCTATTTCAGTGATGCTCATACCCCTAGGAACGTCTCATGCCCAGTTTCTCCCATTGGCAGTCCTCTACTACATCCAAGGTCACCTCAACATATGAGCGGAAGGATGTCACCGTCTCCCATATCTAGCCCTCATACTGCCTCTGGTTCATCTACTCCTCTTACTGGTGGTACTGGTGCTATTCCATTCCATCACCCAAAACAACCAATGACCTACTTGCAGGAAGGTATTGGAACAATTCCAAGGTCCCAAAATAGTTTCTATGGAAATGCCAACAAAACTTATCAGGAAACAAAGACTGACCTATTTCGAGGGATTTCTCAAGCCTCTAATGTTTTCCAAGAAATGATTTCTTCAGATAATGGGGCTTTCGGAAAACTGTATGGGAGGCCGGGCCATGGGGATCATAGAGAACTTTATGATGGACAGCCAGTCTTGGCTGATCATGTGTCTCAGCAACTCTTAAGGGACCAGGTGAAGTTGAAACCATCACTGGACCTGAACCCAAGTTCATCGATGCTTGGTCGTAATGGTGGAATGTAGTTTGGTCTGAAATCCTCTGTAAGTGACGGCTCCATGTGCTATAGATGCTCTACGGTTCTTTCTGTCATCAAAGTTCAGGGCAAAGCTTCCAGTATTTCAAGACTGACTATTTATGCTTTATTTCTCAAAGACTGAATGGCAGAAAGGCGATACTATGATGTTGAAGTGGTGGTCTATTTGCTTGTTTGGTCCAAGCAAAGATCAACATGTAATAAGGTTCTTAGAGGCCGGATGTTAGGTGCACTCGTAAAGTTACTACATTGGCGTCAGTTACTGAGAATCTTCACCATGCTGGTATATATTTAACCATCATAGTAGACAATCTGTGTCGCGTTGGAGTATACTGTGCAACCTGGAGATGAAGAAATTCAAAACCAAGCTCACATCTGGAGATTGACTTGAGCAGTTCCTGACAATGAACAAATCTGCTAGTGTAAAGAGAACTGTACATTTTATTACACCTAAGAAACACATAGTTAGAAGAGCTATTCTTTTCCAATTTTTTCCCTCCCTCTACAATTTTTACAGGTGGAAGGACAGCGGCGAGGGTTAGAAAAGTTTTGTACAGTACAGAAGGCAGGGAACCAAAACCAAATCTAGGCTTTGGCAAAGATGACTTGTGAGATTTGCTGAGACTGGTTCTGGTAAATTTTCTATTTTGTCCATCAGCTGTAGCAGCTCAGCCAAAAACTTGCTGTGGCTGCTGATACTGATCTATATTCTACCAGCAGCAATTGGTAAATTCTAATTTGACTTATATTTAGTTCCCATCTTTGGGAAATGAATTATGTTGTACATTTCTAAGACACAATGTTCATAAATCGCTAGTCTTGCCTTGATTACTTCATTTTGTACTCTAAATTTCATTCTTGCTCTAGATTCTTAAGGTTTTTAAGGCAGTGAACAAGGTGAACAGAGAGCTTCTGATTCTATAGTTAAGTAGAGAATTACACAGAATATTAAAAAGGATGGATTTTGGCAGGAAAAAGATCAATGATTGACAAAACGTTTAACGAATTTTTTGGCAGGAAACAACAATGGAGTAGTTTATACTGAATTGATTTACGAGTACATGTATTATACTGCAAACTTTTATAACCTACTAATGTTTAATCAAAACACAATTATATATATGATGTATGCTGAACCAAGAATGCTATCTGCATCTCCTCTTTCTAAACCAACTAGTAGGGATTGGTGAAGGTCAAGCTGAAATCCCATAGCTTTTTTGCCAAGTCTGCATCTTTAGCCTTGGAGCTCGGGTTGGCTACGTTGCAGTCGGCGAAGTATTCTCCGGTAACACCTTTAACTTGTGGATGTAATGCCACATAGCATGTAGTGGCAGCCCCCTATATTAATCATTAGCAAAATCAATTAGCAACAAGATATATATTAGCAGCTGAGTTATGGGGAACCTAAAGCAGTAATGAATCTTAATCAGAGCACAGAATTAAAGAACAGCACCTGTTGAACATTTTTGAAAAAAAATTTGCCAGGTCCAGGTATACTGCAGATTGCTGCATCAAACCAATATATTGGATTATAACTATCTTTAAGTCAAGCAAAGAGATTAAGTACTAATGTCATCATTAAGTCAAAGAAAAGTATCTAACTTGCTTTGAACTTCCAATCAACCAAAACTATTTCCAGGAGTAAGAAATCAGCCAAAGTCTTAAAAATGATTTGGAAGATTATATTACCTCTAGTGAAACTACGGTCTCGCAAAATATTGGTCATAATTACTCCAGGATGAACTGAGTTCACTGTAATCTCCACCCCTTCTTCCTGTTAATTTATTACATTACATCAAGATAAAAGAAAAACATTCAAAGATTAGATCACACACAACACGTTTACAAGACAAGTTGACCAAATATATACGAACCTTGAGGCGCCTAGCAAGCTCCTTAGCATGCAATATGTTAGCAAGTTTTGACTGTCCATAAGCAAACCACCCGCCGTAGTATCTGTAAATTGGCAAGCAAAATGGTTAAGAACTAAGAATGCCAAGCCTTTCATATATGGTATAAATGTCACTTTGCATCCTTAAGTTGTTTATACGGACTACCACTTTGCAGCCAACTTTTTTAATTTTGATCAAAACGCACCCTAAAGTTTTATAATTTTGTGCCATGTTGCAAATGGATCCGTCATGGCGTCTGACGTGACATGCCACGTGTATATAAATTTAAGGGTACAAAGTGGCATTTATGCCTTTCATATATATCCAGGAAAAAACAAAGAAATATGTAGCAAAGTGGTAAAAAGCCTGTTAAATTAAAATTTACCCCGATTGATCATTGATATTGTCGAAACGAATTCCTTCCCGATAAGGATGCTGGTGAGATGATGAAGATAAGTTGACAATCCTTCCTTCTCTGTTGCTTTCCCGAGCTGTAGTTTTCATAGTTTCCAACAAAAGGTTTGTTAAAAGAAAATGACCTGCAAAAATTATATAGTTTTCTCATTAGGTTTGCATGTGTCATCTCATGTAGACATTGTCAACAAAGTTCAGTTCTATGTTGTCTTACAAGAATACCTAAATGATTGGTCGCAAAGTTGAGTTCTATGTTGTCTTGGGATAACATGAAAGTAGGTGGAAGAACCCCTGCATTGTTGCTTCAAGCAAAAGAAAGATAACATATATAAGAAGAAAAGGCCATATATATATATATATATAAATATAAAAGCAATATTTGAAGTTGCAGCAATTTTACAAATTAAGTTCTTACATAAGGAGATTTAGGGGAAGACTTGAGGACTGATAATTTGATGCAAATTTCCTTACGGATGCCACAGAGCTCAGATCTAATTCCATCACATCAATCTTGGCATCAGGTATTTCTTTAAGGATTGCTTCTTTGGCATTCTTACCAGCTTCCACATTCCTTACTGCCATAATTACGTGGACGCCACGCAATGCAAGAACTCGGGCTGTCTCCAGCCCAATACCACTTGACGCTCCTGAAATGAACAGATATCAGCAACTAATATCAACAATATATAGGACTATGAAAAAATCCCATATCGTAAAGGAGTCTAATTCAGGAACGAGATAAAAAAAAGAAAGAAGAAAACCTGTAACAATGGCAGTGAGACCAGTTCCATCAGTCCCTTGAGTAACTTCCTCTGCTGTGGAAGAAGCAGAGAACCCAGATGGTCCTTTCCACCCAAAAAACCACATGCTTTAATTTTTTTTTTCTTGAGAAATCAAAACAGTTTGGAACTGTAAGATTCTTCACTTCACTTTTATAGCAGTTGCTGCCAAAAAAAAGTCAAATTTGGACAAAATCAAACTTGAAAACAGATTCTTCTCATGTTCAAACGAAATCATATTAATTCATAGTAGTACTCCTATATGTAAGTGATTTCACCTAGCAACGGTAAGTTAATTAGTTTATTTGTATTGTTTGTTGCATGCTGAGATGATTGATGATGACGATCTATATATAAAACTTAAGGTTTGATTTTTCACTACAAGACAAGAAAAAGGTTTGATACTTGTGTTGGAAAACTCGTGTTCTAGAAAAAAAAAGGGGTATAATTAATTTGAACCATTTTTTCAAAGATATTGACGTCCAACTCAGAACGAAGTAGTTTTAGTCAACCGATGACCAAGAGGAAAGATGATGTTAGGTTTCCATTTCCACCCGATTGATCATTGATATTGTCGAAACGAATTCCTTCCTGGTAAGGATGCTGGTGATATGATGAAGATAAGTTGACGATCCTTCCTTCTCTGTTGCCTTCCCGCGATGTAGTTTTCATAGTTTCCAACAAAAGGTTTGTTAAAAGAAAATGACCTGCAAAAAATAGTTTTCTCATTAGGTTTGTTTCATGTAGACATTGTCAACAAATATTTTATCTTATATGAATACCTAAATGGTTGGTCGCAAAGTTGAGTTCTATGTTGTCTTGGGATAACATGAATGTAGGTGTATTAACCCCTGCATTGTTGCTTCAAGCAGAGAAAGAGAATATAAGAAGAAAAGGCCATATATAATATAAGCAATATTTGAACTTGCAGCAATTTATAAATTAAGTTCTTACATAAGGAGATTAAGGGGAAGACTTGAGGACTGATAATTTGATGCAAATTTCCTTACGGATGCCATAGAGCTCAAATCCAATTCCATCACATCAATCTTAGCCTCAGCCTCAGTTATTTCTTTAAGGATTGCTTCTTTGGCATTCTTACCAGCTTCCACATTCCTTACCGCCATAACTACATGGACGCCGCGCAATGCAAGAACACGGGCTGTCTCCAACCCAATACCACCTGATGCTCCTGATTACGGGTATGAGAGCAATTAATATGTGTCCAAAGAAAAATGCCCCCTGATTACGGGTAGGGACAGTTTGTCCCCTAAACTAAAATCGAGACAATTTGCCTACTGAACTTTCTAAATTCAGGACAATTTGCCCCCTTCATCAGGGGTAAATTCTTTGCTTTTGGAAGTTTAAGGGGCAAAACGTCCTTGACGCAATAGTTCAGGGACAAAAAGGCTAATAAGCCTAAGAAAAATACTGAAAATATCAACATTGGGACTGTCATCTGTCTGGGCAAAAAAAAAAAAAAGAGACTGTCATCTGATAAATTTAAACACATTATGTCAAGCAACAAGTTTGGATTTCCTGGTATAAAAAAAAAGTTGGGATTTCCCTTCTTCATTTAGGAAAGTAGACTTGTCTTGAATATCATGGACTAAAGTCTAATATGCCAAAAATATGTCATAAGATATTGTAGAAATAGTCAAAGTGTATGTATATCCAAAACCCAGAAATCACAACGGTGAAACTTATGCACGATTTCTCTGTAAAAACATCACCTCCAAGTTCATGAATTATGGTAAGCCTCACAACCAGGGATCATCAAAATCCATCAAACAAATGTTTACTCTTTATCTACTTAACATAATTTCTTATTAGTTGTTTGGTCTGGAAATTTCCTCTAAAGGCTCTAACAACTAAACATAATTGACACACCTGCTTGATCTTTCCCAGACTTTCTCACGAACAAAACAAAAGTACAGACTATGAAAAAAAAAAAACCCAAGGAACGAGAGAAAAAAATAAAAAATAAAAAAAGGAGAAAAAAACCTGTAACAATGGCAGTGAGACCAGTTCCATCAATCCCTTGAGTAACTTCCTCTGCTGTAGAAGAAGCAGAGAACCCAGATGGTCCTTTCCACCCAAAAAACCACATGCTTTCTTTAGCAGAGTTATCTTAGTTTAAAGTTTAAACCCTCTAAAAACCAAACCAAATTCTTCAACTTTTTTTTTTGGGAGAACTTTGGGGTGAGAGAGGTCACCTCACTTTTATAGCAGTTGAAGTGCAGAGTGTAACGGCTCAGGGCATGGCGGACGCGGATCCACCGGGGGCAGCTGCCCCCACTAGGATCCATGAGTTGATGTATTTACTACAAAAAATTTTTACTGAATTGCTAAACACCGTCCTATTTTTGTTATTTACCGCCCCACTTTTTACACTTTTGTCATCTGTTCATATTTTTTCAACTTTCTAAATCCAAATCTTTTAAAACATTCAAACAACCTTCAAACTAAAATCTTTACTTGTATGAAAATCTCTATGAAATAAATGTTTTTATTTTGTAAATTTAAGCTTTTTTTTTTGACTAAAATTGCCCATACCGCCCTAGGGGGTGGCTGAGCCATGGTAGGGCCGCCCCAGGGGAGCGGCTCTACCATGGATACCTGAACCACTTTCCTAAAGTCTGTTTTCTTCATCGAATAGCGCCCTACCTTTCCACTTAACTAGTAAGGGAAAAGCCCCTTACTAATAATATAGGGCTTTTTCGCTTGTTCGTCAAGCTTTCGAGCAGCTCTTTCAACTGCCGCCTAATCTCCCAACATGCTCAAGAACCGAGAGCCTAAAGGGACAGACCGCCCCCCTGGGGCGGCACCGGTACTAAACCCAATTTTTTTTTTTTAAAAATAGCTATTTCAAAAAAAAAAAAAGCCTTGCCGCCCTAGTGGGGCGGCTAGCCGTGGCAGAGCCGTCCTAGTGGGGCGGCTCCACCGTGGCAGAACCGTCCTAGTGGGGAGGCTCCGCGTGGCTAAGGGAAAAAGTGAAAAAGTGGCAAAGATCAAAGGGCAAAAGTATAAAAAATGGGACGATGAATAGCAAAAGTAGGGCGATATTTAGCAACCCCCAAAATTTTATCAGTTTTGAAAAAAACTTAAGCACTTTGTCCCCACTGTTAGCCATTACATATGCAAGAGCAAATAACTACTACTATTTATTAGATTTTTTTTTTTTGCAATTTATAAATATTTATTTGGTAAGCTCTCTTTTATTCCTTTTTTTTTTGAAAAATAGATAACTTTCATTCATATTTACAATAATTTTAGGAATATCATCCATCATTATATCAAATCTTAGTAAAACTACGTAATCGATTACTTTTTGCACCGGAAAAACTGGATCTTCCTTGAAAATCCAAAATATCTGTCGTGAATCATGTTGATGTCTCGCTATCACGCCCACCACTCCCTCGTTGTCGCTTGTTCTTCTAAACAAAAAGTTTTGATCAACGATGATCAAGTGATTGATTCGATGAACAGATCTCTTCCTTGGCACCCAAAAGAAAAGGATTACAATGATTTTACCACAGATCCGAATAAATAAAAGGTTGATCATGCTTAAAACTATCATAAAATTCAGACTGGATAACTCAGATTCAAAAAGAACTGAGACTAGAGTCGAAACTGACTAAAAAACAAACTGACTCAAACCAACTAAAAAAAAAACTTCAAATAAAGCTGGTCAGATCTGTAGATCTGAATCCCTTATTAAAACAAAAATCAAATCCTCCTCCTTTCCCTTGGTGACAACCAAGGAGGAGGAGGAGTAGTCGAAACACCAACGAGAACTAGAGAGAGAGAAGAGGAGAGGGAGAAGGGGAGAGATGAGCGGCTAGGGTTCTTGATGGAGGGGATCTTAGCTCTCTTTTATTCCTAATCGGTCATATTACTAGTCATTTACTATGTACATTGTAGGTCTATAGCTAGACCTTAGTAAATGACCCATTTACTTTTATCTTTTCCTTATTTGCAGGTTTAGGCTTTATGTTTTTTAATTGATTTATAATCCTTTTGTTTTAATTCTTTTTTTTTCTTTATTATAATAAACTTCGATCGTCCTTGAAAATAAATGGGTATTATATTTTCCCTTTGAAGTATGTATATACATAATTTTGAATACTTTTTGGCTAGATTGTAGATGCACTATCAAGATAAAAGAACACCAACTTGAATATTATGTTTTTTTTTTCCTTAATTAAGGAAATATGAATGTTAATTAGGTTTGATTTAATAAGTTGTAAATTTTGATTATAATTTAATATATATTGATATATAAAATATCTACCATATTTTATTATTCGTAAAATTGATTTGTAATGTTTATTTAACCTTTAAAATTTTTTTTTGAATGAGTATAAGTGAAATCTCATTACATCTATATAAATCTCTATATGCCCAAATATCTAAATGAGAATTAAACCAAAACTAAGAAACTATCATAAATAAACCATCTATCTACCAAATACACACACAAATAAATTAATTATAAACTAAATTCACATACTGTGAGACTTGAACTCAGGGCGGTCCTGACACGGTGCACCTACCAGTTGAGCTAACAACTTGGATACCTTTAAATTTTCTTTATAGATAGTTTCTTCCTCATAATTCATATTACAAGGTTTTAATTTTAGAATTAGTTTGTTAATGAGATTTGGTGAAGTTTTTCACTCTCTCTCTTTTCTAAAGAAAATTGTTAAAGTGAATAATTAAACCTACTATTAATTTTATGAGTAAGGTCCTCATTGAGCGCCACATGGCATTTGGTTTCTTTGACAAGTGTCAATAGCTAATTTTCTAATGTTTTGTTTATTATATTGTATTCATTTAGTTTGGAAAAATTAAAAGACATTTATCCCCTTTCCTATATAAAATAAATTATCAAATAATTATAAATTAATTATAAATTTGTTATGAATATACATGTATGTTGTGGATATCCATGAAGCATAGATAAGATTGATGATTCATTCATACACATATGACATATACCTATATACTAACTTCATCCTCTTATATTTATGGTGATATATCTATGTGCCTATAAATAGGTCACTTACTTTGTTATGAAATAAGATGAACCAATTTCTCCTCTTCTTCATATTTTCTTCTTCTCCATATTTTATTGTCTCTCTATTCTCTTGTCTTTTACATATTTCAATTCTACTCCCTTGCTTTGTTTTGTTATCATTTCACAACAAAATTTCGTTGCTTAATTGAATTTTCTTAGAAGAATTTATAAAATAAAACAGCCGCACGCGAAGCGCCCCACTCAGCGAAAATCCTGTATCCACCCTGGCTCAGGCAAAATGGCAAAAAGCAAATCCCAGGCAAAATTCCTGGATCCGTCCTGGCTCAGGCAAAATGGCAAAAATCAAATCTTAATTCTCATTTCCTTGATTTATACTTTTATAGCCATACAATACAACTGATTTTTCTCAATTTTAAAACTGTCACAGATGGTCTTGCATGTATGATGTATGCCACATGTTATTTCTTTTCTCATGCATTTATTTTTTGGTGCAACTTAGCCAAGTTTCTAACAAAAACAGTTCTTTCTTATATTCAAAAGAAATCATATTTCACATATAGTATAAAGGTGATTTCACCTAGCTAGCAACGGTAAATCAGTTTATTTGTATTGTTTGTTGCCGAGATGATTAATGATGACGATCATGATGGCGGCAATGGCAATTTAATTTTTTTTTGTTTCTTCTTTATTTTTCGCTACAAAAGACTAGAAAAAAGGGTTTTGATATTAATATTATAAACTTACATTAACACATTTTACTCTGTCGAAAAACTCGTGTTCAAGACTTTCCCACGAACAAAACAAAAGTCTAGACTATGAAAAAAAAAACAAAAATACACCCATATCGTCAAGGAGTCTAACAGGAACAAGAAAATTAAAAAAGAAAGAAAGAAGAAAACCTGTAACAATGGCATCGAGACCAGTTCCATCAATCCCTCGAGTAACTTCCTCTGCTGTGGAAGAAGCAGAGAAACCACCCGAAACCACATGCTATTTTTTTTTGAAAACGAAAACAATTCTGTTTATGTCCTTATGCAACACATGTCCTTATGCATGTAATGGTATTTTGCATGCTTTTGTTTTGCAAAAACGAAAATAATTCTGTTTATGTCCTTATGCAACACATGTCCTTATGCATGTAATGGTATTTTGCATGGCTATGTACGCCTGTTTTTAGTCTTGTGATTACATGTGTAAAGGTTGATATGTAACAAGATCTGTTCATGCATGCTCTTTCTCTGATCCATTTTCCACTTCTTGATATTTACTAGCTTGTTTTTTACTTTGTTCTTTTACTGGAAAAGTCTCTTGAGCTTTATTTCCTCATTTTCCTCTCCATAAACTTGTTCAATTATCCTTTTACTATATCTCGGTGAATGACATATGTAGACTCTGTCTCGTCTTATCTTTACCCTTTTGGTAATAACAAATACTCAGGATTATAGTCAATTGCAGACAAAGAGAAAAGATTTTGGTAGGTTTCCACCACAATTTATCTTTGAAATTTCCACCTCAAATCAAAGCAACCCAATCATATTAATTTATTAAATATGAGTATAAGTGAACAACATGCAGAAATAATCTTGGGATATAAGATGGCAAAAAAGTGCTACATTTTCCCATCTCAGGCAGTCAATGAAGAATAAGTGCTATTTGGAACTTAATTCTTCGATCTCATATTCTCATTCAATATAATTGGAGACTAATATATATTCTCACATTTCAATCCAAATCCTTTCCATAGAAAATAGTACTGTTGCGGTTTGTCACAGTTCAGTTATTAATTTGTCAAATAACAAAATAATAACCCAAATCTAATCAAAAGATTTCAATTTATAGAGCGGTCTTGTTAACCTACTAGTTGGGATTGGTGAAGGTCAAGCTGAAATCCCATAGCCTTTTTGCCAAGTCTGCATCTTTAGCCTTGGAGCTCGTGTTGGCTACATTGCAGTCGGCGAAATATTCTCCAGTAACACCTTTAACTTGTGGATGTAATGCCACGTAGCATGTTGTGGCAGCCCCCTACAATTAATCATTAGCAAAATCAAGCAACAAGATTTAGATAAGCAGCTGAGTTATGGGGAACCTAATTGAAGCACTTTTATTTTTTATTTTTTTTATTTTTATTTTTTAAAAAAAACGTTAATGAAACTTATCAGAAACTCAGAAATAGGAACACCACCTGTGGAACACTTTTGAAGAAAAACTTGCCAGGTCCAGGTATATTGTTGAGGGCTGCATCAAAGCAATATAAACCAAAAGTATTAAGTCAAGCATCTGCATATCATCATGATAAAATCAAAGGAAAGTGACCTTGTTTTATTTGAACTTCCAATTATAAACCAAAAGTATTTCCAGGAGTACTAAATGATCAACCAAAAACTTAAATGATTTGAAGGATATATATTACCTCTGATGAAACTACGGTCTCGCAAAATATTGGTTCTGATATTTGTTCCAGGATGAACTGAGTTTGCTGTAATCTCCACCCCTTCTTCCTGTTTACATCAAGACACAAAACAAAAACATATTCATCAGAGAATTCTGAAATGCTGAATTTGGATTCATATATATTTTAAATCAAGACAAATCGACCAAAATATGAACCTTGAGGCGCCTAGCAAGCTCCTTAGCATGCAATATGTTTGCAAGTTTTGACTGTCCATAAGCAAACCACCCACCGTAGTATCTGTAAATTGGCAAGCAAATTGGTTAAGAATTAAGAAGCAAAGATAGTAACTGATCAAACCTTTTATATATATATATATATCCTGGAAAAAAGGAATTAAGTATTCATCCATGATTCTGCACCCCAATATGTAGCAAATTAAGTGGTAAAAAGCTTGTTATAAATTAAATCTACCCGAATTGATCATTGATATTGTCAAAACGAATTCCTTCCCGATAAGGAAGCTGGTGAGAGACAGAAGATAAGTTGACAATCCTTCCTTCTCTGTTGCTTTCACGCGCTGTACATTTCATAGTTTCCAGCAAAAGGTCTGTTAAAAGAAAATGACCTGCAAAAGATATATAGTTTTCTCATAATTAGGTCTATTCAGGTAGGTGCATCATGTCTGTTTTCCAATCCAGGTATATATGTGGCAATTTTACACTATGTTACAAAATCCTTTACGAATACCTAAATGGTTGGTCGCAAAGTTGAGTTCTATGTTGTCTTGGGATAGCATGAAAGTAGGTTTAAGAACCCCTGCATTGTTGCTTCAAGCAAAGATAGAGAATATAAGTCCTCTGATCAAAAGTTCATATATACAATAAGTTGACACACAACCCCAAGCACACAATCAAATCATAATTGACAAAATAACACAAAAAATAAGTGACAAAAACAAAATAACACAAAAACATTAATAACAGCTGCAAAAAGCATCAGTACATAAGTGAACCTAAATGCAGACATACATCCATATGATATGCACATATGTGCAGAAATCAGAAGAAAAGGCCATAACATAAGCAATTTATAAATTAAGTTCTTACATGAGGAGATTTAGGGGAAGACTTGAGGACTGAAAATTTGATGCAAATTTCCTTACGGATGCCATAGAGCTCAAATCCAATTCCATCACATCAATCTTGGCATCAGGTATTTCTTTAAGGATTGCTTTTCTTTGGCATTCTTACCAGCTTCCACATTCCTTACTGCCATAACTACATGGACGCCACGCAATGCAAGAACGCGGGCTGTCTCCAACCCAATACCACTTGAGGCTCCTGAAATGAACACATATGAGAACAATTCGTATGAAACTGAAAAATATCAAACATTAGGAGTTACGACTGTTATCTGATAAATTTAAACATATTATGTCAAGCAAGAGGGTTGGGATTTCCTTGATCTCTTTTCTTTTGTTTCGCCCTTCTTCATTCATCAGGAACTTAAGTACCAAGGCATGGGCTAAAACTCTAATATGCCATAAATATATCATAAGATAAGATATTGTAGAAATTATCAACTGGGAAAATTTCTACAATATCCAAGTTCACGAATTATGGTAAGCCTGACAACCAGGGATTAAATTCATCAGACAAAATTTTAGTACTCTTAGCTACTAAACATAATTTCTTGTTAAATGATCAGCCGATCTTCCTACTAAACAACTAAACATAATGAAATATTTCCTAAGACTACCCCACGAACAATAATGTACTATAGAGTATAGACTATATGAAAGTGGCAACTAAAATGAAAGACTTAGACAACACAAAAAACCCATATCGTAATCTAATTAAGAAACAGGAACGAGAAAATGAAAAACGAAAACCTGTAACAATGGGGTCAGACCAGTTCCATCAATCCCTTGAGTAACTTCCTCTGCTGTGGAAGAAGCAGAGAACCCAGATGGTCCTTTCCACCCAAAAAACCACATGCTTTCTTTTGCAGATTAATTTTGGTTTACACTCTCGCAAAACCAAACCAACAGATTCTTCACTTCCTTCTTTTTGGGATAAATCACCAGATTCTTCACCTCAATTTAGTTATTTGCCAAAAAGTCTAACTTGGACAAAATCAATCTTATAGAACAGATTATTCTATTGATTAGACGAAATCATATTTCATAGAATATAGTAGATGATTTTTCACATGGCAAGTTAGTTTATTTTTGTTGTCTGTTGCTGAGAGATGATTGATGATGATGATCAGGCGCCATTAATAAAAGGTTTGACTCTTTTTTCTTTTTTTCTTTTTCTTTTTCTTTTTTCCGTTTCGGTGGGGTGGTTTTTTGGCACCAAGAAAGCAATTTCGGTGGGGTGGTTTAGAAGGAGGGAAAAGGAAGGTTTGATATTATACGCTTAAACAAGTTTATACTCTTGACGCCCAAAAGAAAAAAAAAAAACAAGTTTATACTCTGTTGGGAAAACTCGTGCTCAATAAAATAGGAATTTAGACCATTTTTAAAAGATCTCGTGAGATCTTGTGGAACTAACGAGTTCAAGAAAATAGGTATTGGAACACTTTTTTAAGAACATTGCTACGTGACAAGAAAAATTATTCCGAAATTTTGTCCTTCATGACGTGTTGTTACATGATTGGTTAAGCAGATTGATCACACCACTATTTAAATGGAGAAATTATTAGATGGGACGGACCCGCCACGTCATCCATGGGACTAACCAATAGAATTTTGCCATCAAATTAACTCCTTAAATTAAGACACGATTTTAGCCCAAGGTTTAGCCCCCTTTTAAAACAAACCCTATATAAAGGGTAAGTCCCCAAATTTGAGATTTTATTGGGATAGGGTTTTAGAAAATTGATGAGTTGTCTTCATATCATTGGTTGGTCCTATAGATGACGTGGTGGGTCCGTCCCACCTAATAATTTCTCATTTAAATGGGGTTTTGTTACAAAACATGAGATGATCCCACATGACACATCATTCGGGATAAATATCTTTCTGGACATTTATAATTTTCTCTTTTTTAAATATCTTGTTATCTTGTCGAACTAAGAACGAGTTCAAGGAATAGGTATTAAAACCATTTTTTTAAGATCTTGTGATCTTCTCGAATTAAGAACTAATAACGACCGTAGATATTCATGTCTTGCTTTATGCTCCTCCCTCTTGGTAATAACTGTTGTTGTTGTTGAACAGCGTAAGCAGATGGGATAAGAGTTTATCTTTGGAGCTTGTGAATCATTTGTAGACTAATCAAATTTGATCCTTGATTCTGAGAGTCCAAATCAAAATTGAAGATATGTGTTCCGGTGCTTCAGTTCAGTTTTGCATGTTCTTTTGTGTTAAGACTCATTGAAATATCTATATTTTTCTAACCAAATCGCAGCCACTTTAGATTTAAGGAATTAATTTTACGAGCATCAGAATCATGTTCGATTTAATCAGAATTTAATTCAGAAAAATATAGGAAAATCGATTTTAGAAGCGTGAAATGACGTTCAATCTTTCTAGCGTTGATTTATATATTTTTTATAAGTATTGTAGGCAAAAATTGAGGAAAAAAATCTTTCGGGTCAATTTTTGCAAAATTTTAGCCGAAATTGTGTACTAACCATCACAATTTTTGGCTAAAAAGCGTTCCGGTGCTCCGACTCAGTTTTGCATGATTTTTTGCGACAAGACTCAGTGAAATATCTATATTCTTCTAACCGAATCTCAGCCACTTTGGATTTAAGGATTTGATTTTACGAGCATGAGAATCATGTTTCGATTTAATCAGAAATTAATTTGGAAAAATGTAGGAAACTTAATATTAGAAGCGTGAAAAACCCTTTAATCTTTCTGGCATTGAATTATATATTTTTTATGAGTATTGTGGGCAAAAATTGAGGAAAAATCTTTTGCGTCAATTTTCGCCAAATTTTAGCCGAAATCATATAATATCCTTCACGGTTTTTGGCTAAAGGTGCCTTCCGGTGCTACGACTTAGTTTTGCATGATTTTTGGTGCCAAGATGAAATATCTATATTTATCTAACCTAATTTTAGCCAAATTGGATTTAAGGAATTGATTTTATGAGCATCAGAATCAACTTTCAATTTAAACAAAAATTAATTCGGAAAAATATAGCAATCTCGATACTAAAAGTGTGAAAACCCCTTCAATATTTTTGGCGTTTAATTATATATTTATTTATGAGTCTTGTGGAAAAAATTGTGGAAAAATATTTCGGGTCAATTTTCGCAAAATTTTAGCCGAAATCATGTACTATCTTTCACAGTTTTTTATCTAAAAGCGCGTTCCGGTGGTCCGGTTTAGTTTTGCATGATTTTTGGTGCCAAAACTCATTGAAATATCTATATTCATCTATCCAAATATTAGCCAAATTGTAATTAAGGATTTGATTTTACGAGCACGAGAATAATGTTTCGATTTAATCAGAAATTAATTCAGAAAAAATATCGGAAAACCGATATTAGAAGCGCGAAATGCCCTTCAATATTTCTGGCGATGAATTATATATTTTTTATAAGTACTGCGGGAAAAAGTTGATAAATTTTTTTTTCGGGTCAATTTTCGCTAAATTTTAGTCGAAATTGATACTAACCATCACAGTTTTTGGCTAAAAATGCGTTCCGGTGCTTCGGCTCAGTTTTGCATAATTTTTTGAGCCAAGAATCATTGAAATATCTATATTCTTCTAACCGAATCTCAGCCACTTTAGCTTTAAGGATTTGATTTTACGAGCATCAAAATCATGTTTCGATTTAATCAGAATTTAATTCAGAAAAATATTAGAAAATCGATTTTAGAAGCGTGAAATGACCTTAAATCTTTCTGGCGTTGATTTATATATCTTTTACAAGTATTGTGGTCAAAAATTGAGGAAAAAATCTCTCGGGTCAATTTTTGCAAAATTTTAGCCGAAATCGTGTAATAACCTTCACAGTTTCTGGCTAAAAATGTGTTCCGGTAATCTGGCTCAGTTTTGCTTGATTTTTTGCGCCAACACTCATTGAAATATCTATATTCTTCTAACTAAATCTCAGCCACTTTAGATTTATGGATTTGATTTTACGAGCATCACAATCATGTTTCGATTTAATCAGAATTTAATTCAAAAAAATATGAAAAAAGATATTAGAAGCGTGAAGTGGCCATCAATCTTTCTGGCGTTCATTTATATATCTTTGATAAGTATAGTAGACAAAAATTGAGGGAAAATCATTTCGGGTCAATTTTCGCAAAATTTTAGCCGAAATCGTGTACTAACCATCACGGTTTTTGGCTAAAAATACGTTCCGGTGCTCCGGCTCAGTTTTGCATGATTTTTTGCACCAAGATTTATTGAAATATCTATATTCTTCTAACCGAATCTCAGCCACTTTAGCTTTAAGGATTTCATTTTACGAGCATCGGAATCATGTTTCGATTTAATCAGAATTTAATTTAGAAAAATATAGGAAAATCGATTTTTAGAAGCGTGAAAAGGCCTTCAATCTTTCTGGCATTGATTTATATATCCTTTACAAGTATTATGGGCAAAAATTGAGGAAAAAATCTTTCGGGTCAATTTTTGCAAAATTTTAGCCGAAATCGTGTAATAACCTTCACAGTTTCTGACTAAAAATGTGTTCCGGTGCTCTGGCTCAGTTATGCATGATTTTTTGCGCCAACACTCTTTGAAATATCTATATTCTACTAACAAAATCTGAGCCACTTTACCTTTAAGGATTTGATTTTACGAGCATCAAAATCATGTTTCGATTTAATCAGAATTCAATTCAGAAAAATATAGGAAAATCGATTTTAGAAGCGTGAATTGGCCTTCAATCTTTCAGGATTTGATTTATATATCTTTTACAAGTATAGTGGTCAAAAATTGAGGAAACAATCTTTCGTGTCAATTTTTGCGAAATTTTAGTCGAAATCGTGTAATAAGCTTCACAGTTTCTGGCTAAAAATGTGTTATGGTGCTCTGGCTCAGTTTTGCATGATTGTTTGCGCCAACACTCATTGAAATATCTATATTCTTCTAACCAAATCTCAGCCACTTTAGATTTATGGCTTTGATTTTACGAGCATCACAATCTTGTTTCGATTTAATCAGAATTTAGTTCAAAAAAATATGAAAAAAAATATTAGAAGCGTGAAATGGCCATCAATCTTTCTGGCGTTCATTTTAAATTATTTATATATTTTTTATAAGCATAATGGACAAAAATTGAGGAAAAATATTTCGGGTCAATTTTCGCTAAATTTAGCCGAAATCGTGTACTAACCATCACGGTTTTTGGCTAAAAATACGTTCCGGTACTCCGGTTCAGTTTTGCATGATTTTTTGCACCAAGACACATTGAAATATCCATATTCTTCTAACCGAATCTCAACAACTTTAGCTTTAAGGATTTGATTTTACAAGCATTAAAATCATGTTTCGATTTAAGCAGAATTTAATTCAGAAAAATATTGGAAAATCGATTTTAGAAGCGTGAAATGACCTTCAATCTTTCTGGCGTTGATTTATATATCTTTTATAAGTATCGTGGGCGAAAATTGAGGAAAAATTCTTTCGGGTCAATTTTCGCAAAATTTTAGCCGAAATCGTGTTCTAACAATCACAGATTTTGGTTAAAAATGCGTTCCGGTGCTCCGGCTCAGTTTTGCATGATTTTTTGCGCCAAGACTTATTGAAATATCTATATTCTTCTAACCGAATCTCAGCCACTTTAGCTTTAAGGATTTGATTTTACGAGCATCAGAATCATGTTTCGATTTAATCAGAATTTAATTTAGAAAAATATAGGAAAATCGATTTTTAGAAGTGTGAAATGGCCTTCAATCTTTCTGGCATTAATTCATATATCTTTTACAAGTATTGTGTGCAAAAATTGAGCAAAAATCTTTCGGGTCAATTTTTGCAAAATTTTAGCCTAAATCGTGTAATAACCTTCACAGTTTCTGGCTAAAAATGTTTTCCGGTGCTCTGGCTCAGTTTTGCATGATTTTTTGCGCCAACACTCATTGAAATATCTATATTCTTCTAACCAAATCTCAGCCACTTTAGATTTATGGATTTGATTTTACGAGCATCACAATCATATTTCGATTTAGTCAGAATTTAATTCAAAAAAATATGAAAAAAGATATTAGAATCGTGAAGTGGCCATCAATCTTTCTGGCGTTCATTATAAATCATTTATATATTTTTTATAACCATAGTAGACAAAAATTGAGGAAAAATATTTTGGGTCAATTTTCGCAAAAATTTAGCCGAAATCGTGTACGTTCATCACGGTTTTTGGCTAAAAATACGTTCCGGTGCTCCGGCTCAGTTTTGCATGATTTTTTGCACCATGACACATTGAACTATCTATATTCTTCTAACCGAATCTCAACCACTTTAGCTTTAAGGATTTGATATTACGAGCATCAAAATCATGTTTCGATTTAATCAGAATTTAATTCATAAAAATATTGGAAAATCGATTTTAGAAGCGTGAAATGACCTTCAATCTTTCTGGAGTTGATTTATATATCTTTTACAAGTATTGTGGTCAAAAATTGAGGAAAAAAATCTTTCGTGTCAATTTTTGCGAAATTTTAATCGAAATCGTGTAATAACCTTCACAGTTTCTGGCTAAAAATGTGTTCCGGTGCTCTGGCTCAGTTTTGCATGATTGTTTGCGCCAACACTCATTGAAATATCTATATTCTTCTAACCAAATCTCAGCCACTTAGATTTATGGACTTGATTTTACGAGCATCACTATCATGTTTCGATTTAATCAGAATATAATTCAAAAAAATATGAAAAAAGATATTTGAAGCGTGAAATGGCCATCAATCTTTCTGGCGTTCATTTTAAATCATTTATATATTTTTTATAAGTATAGTGGACAAAAATTGAGGAAAAATATTTCGGGTCAATTTTCGCAAAAATTTAGCCGAAATCGTGTACTAACCATCACGGTTTTTGGCTAAAAATACGTTCTGGTGCTCTAGTTCAGTTTTGCATGATTTTTTGCACCAAGACACTGAAATATCCATATTCTTCTAACCGAATCTTAGCCACTTTAGCTTTAAGGATTTCATTTTACGAGCATCGGAATCATGTTTCGATTTAATCAGAATTTAATTTAGAAAAATATAGGAAAATCGATTTTTAGAAGCGTGAAAAGGCCTTCAATCTTTCTGGCATTGATTTATATATCCTTTACAAGTATTATGGGCAAAAATTGAGGAAAAAATCTTTTGGGTCAATTTTTGCAAAATTTTAGCCGAAATCGTGTAATAATAACCTTCACAGTTTCATGACTAAAAATGTGTTCCGGTGCTCTGGCTCAATTTTGCATGATTTTTTGCGCCAACACTCATTGAAATATCTATATTCTTTTAACTAAATCTCAGCCACTTTAGCTTTAAGCATTTGATTTTACGAGCATCAAAATCATGTTTCGATTTAATCAGAATTTAATTCAGAAAAATATAGGAAAATCGATTTTTAGAAGCGTGAATTGGCCTTCAATCTTTCTGGCGTTCATTTTAAATCATTCATATATTTTTTATAAGCATAGTGGACAAAAATTGAGGAAAAATATATCGGGTCAATTTTCGCAAAAATTTAGCCCAAATCGTGTACTAACCATCACGATTTTTGACTAAAAATAAGTTTCGGTGCTCCGACTCAGTTTTGCATGAATGTTTGCGCCAACACTCATTGAAATATCTATATTCTACTAACCAAATCTCAGCCACTTTAGATTTAATGATTTGATTTTACGAGCACCAGAATAATGTTTCGATTTAATAAGAAATTAACTAGGAAAATATCAGAAATCTGATATTAGAAGCGCGAAAAGCCCTTCAATCTTTATGGCTTTGAATTATATATTTTCTATAATTACTATGTGAAAAATTGAGAACAATTCTTTCGGGTCAATTTTCGCAAAATTTTAGTCGAAATCGTGTTATAACAATCACAGTTTTTGGTTAAAAATGCGTTCCGGTGCTCCGGCTCAGTTTTGCATGGTTTATTGCGCCAAGACTTATTGAAATATCTATATTCTTCTAACCGAATCTCAGCCACTTTAGCTTTAAGGATTTGATTTTACGAGCATCAGAATCATGTTTCGATTTAATTAGAATTTAATTTTGAAAAATATAGGAAAATCGATTTTAGAAGCGTGAAATGGCCTTAAATCTTTCTGGCGTTGACTTATATGTCTTTTACAAGTATTGTGGTCAAAAATTGAGGAAAAATCTCACGGGTCAATTTTTGCAAAATTTTAGCCGAAATCGTGTAATAACCTTCACAGTTTCTAGCTAACAATGTGTTCCGGTGCTCTGACTCAGTTTTGCATGATTTTTTGCGCCAACACTCATTGAAATATCTATATTCTACTAACAAAATTTCAGCCACTTTAGCTTTAAGGATACGATTTTACGAGCATCAAAATAATGTTTCGATTTAATCAGAATTTAATTCAGAAAAATATAGGAAAATCGATTTTAGAAGCGTTAAATGGCGCTCAATCTTTCTGGAGTTGATTTATATATCTTTTACAAGTATTGTGGTCAAAAATTGAGGAAAAAATCTTTCGGGTCAATTTTTGCAAAATTTTAGCCGAAATCATGTAATAACCTTCATAGTTTCTGGCAAAGAATGTGTTCCGGTACTCTGCCTCAATTTTGCATGATTTTTTGCGGCAACACTCATTGAAATATCTATATTCTACTAACAAAATCTCAGCCACTTTAGCTTTAAGGATTTGATTTTACGAGCATCAAAATCATGTTTCGATTTAATCAGAATTTAATTCAGAAAAAATTATAGGAAAATCAATTTTTGAAGCGTGAAATGGCCTTCAATCTTTCTGGAGTTGATTTATATATCTTTTACAAGTATTGTGGGCAAAAATTGAGGAAAAATTCTTTCGGGTCAATTTTCGCAAAATTTTAGCTGAAATCGTGTTCCAACAATCACAGTTTTTGGTTTAAAATGCGTTCCGGTGCTCCGGCTCAGTTTTTCATGATTTTTTGCGCAAAGACTTATCTATATTCGTCTAACCGAATCTCAGCCACTTTAGCTTTAGGAATTGATTTTACGAGCATCAGAATCATGTTTCGATTTAATTAGAATTTAATTTAGAAAAATATAGGAAAATCGATTTTTAGAAGCATGAAATGGCCTTCAATCTTTCTGGAATTGATTTATATTTCTTTTACAAGTATTATGGGCAAAAATTGAGGAAAAAATCTTTCGGGTCAATTTTTGCAAAATTTTAGCCGAAATCGTGTAATAACCTTCACAGTTTCTGGCTAAAAATGTGTTCCGGTGCTCTGGCTCAGTTTTGCATGATTTTTTACGCCAACACTCATAGAAATATCTATATTCTTCTAACTAAATCTCAGCCACTTTAGATTTATGGATTTGATTTTACGAGTATCACAATCACGTTTCGATTTAATCAGAATTTAATTCAAAAAATATTAAAAGAGATATGAGAAGCGTGAAATAGCCATCAATCTTTCTGGCGTTCATTTTAAATCATTTATATATATTTTATAAGCATGGTGGACAAAAATTGAGGAAAAATAATTCGGGTCAATTTTCGCAAAAATTAAGCCGAAATCGTGTACTAACCTCTAACCATCACGGTTTTTGGCTAAAAATACGTTCCGGTGCTCCAGCTCAGTTTTGAATGATTTTTTGCACCAAGACACATTGAAATATCCATATTTTTCTAACCGAATCTCAGCCACTTTAGCATTAAGGATTTGATTTTACGGGCATCAAAATCATGTTACGATTTAATCAGAATTTAATTCAGAAAAATATTGGAAAATAGATTTTAGAAGCGTGAAATGGCCTTCAATCTTTCTGACGTTGATTTATATATCTTTTACAAGTATTGTGGGAAAAAATTGTGGAAAAATTCTTTCGGATCATTTTTTGCAAAATTTTAGCCGAAATCGTGTTCTAACAATCACAGTTTTTTGTTAAAAACGCGTTCCGGTGCTCCGGCTTAGTTTTGCATGATTTTTTGCACCAAGACACATTGAACTATCTATATTCTTCTAACCGAATCTCAGCCACTTTAGCTTTAAGGATTTGATATTACGAGCATCAAAATCATGTTTCGATTTAATCAGAATTTAATTCAGAAAAATATTGGAAACTCGATTTTGGAGGCGTGAATTGACCTTCAATCTTTCTGGCGTTGATTTATATATCTTTTACAAGTATTGTGGTCAAAAATTGAGGAAAAAATCTTTCGGGTCAATTTTTGCAAAATTTTAGCCGAAATCGTGTAATAACCTTCACAGTTTCTGGCTAAGAATGTGTTCCGGTGCTCTGACTCAATTTTGCATGATTTTTTGCGCCAACACTCATTGAAATATCTATATTCTACTAACAAAATTTCAGCCACTTTAGCTTTAAGGATTTGATTTTACGAGCATCAAAATCATGTTTCGATTTGATCCGAATTTAATTCAGAAAAATATAGGAAAATCGATTTTAGAAGCGTTAAATGGCCCTCAATCTTTTTGGAGTTGATTTATATATCTTTTACAAGTATTGTAGTCAAAAATTGAGGAAAAAATCTTTCGGGTCAATTTTTGCAAAATTTTAGCCGAAATCATGTAATAACCTTCACAGTTTCTGGCTAAGAATGTGTTCCGGTGCTCTGGCTCAATTTTGCATGATTTTTTGCGCCAACACTCATTGAAATATCTATATTCTTCTAACTAAATCTCAGCCACTTTAGATTTATGGATTTGATTTTACGAGTATCACAATCATGTTTCGATTTAATCAGAATTTAATTCAAAAAATATGAAAAAAGATATGAGAAGCGTGAAATAGCCATCAATCTTTCTGGCGTTCATTTTAAATCATTTATATATTTTTTATAAGCATAGTGGACAAAAATTGAGGAAAAATATTTCGGGTCAATTTTCGCAAAACTTTAGCCGAAATCGTGTACTAACCATCACGGTTTTTGGCTAAAAATACGTTCCGGTGCTGCGGCTCAGTTTTGAATGATTTTTTGCACAAAGACACATTGAAATATCTATATTCTTCTAACCGAATCTCAGCCACTTTAGCTTTAAGGATTTGATTTTACGAGCATCAAAATCATGTTTCGATTTAATCAGAATTTAATTCAGAAAAATATTGGAAAATCGATTTTAGAAGCGTGAAATGACCTTCAATCTTTCTGGCGTTGATTTATATATCTTTTACAAGTATTGTGGTCAAAATTGAGGAAAAAATCTCTCGGGTCAATTTTTGCAAAATTTAGCCGAAATCGTGTAATAACCTTCACAGTTTCTGGCTAAAAATGTGTTCCGGTGCTCTGGCTCAGTTTTCCATGATATTTTGCATCAACACTCATTGAAATATCTATGTTCTTCTAACCAAATCTCAGCCACTTTAGATTTAAAGATTTGATTTTACGAGCACCAGAATAATGTTTCGATTTAATAAGAAATTAATTAGGAAAATATCGGAAAACTGATATTAGAAGCGCGAAAAGCCCTTCAATATTTATGGCTTTGAATTATATACTTTCTATAATTACTATGGGAAAATTGAGGAAAAATTCTTTCGGGTCAATTTTCGCAAAATTTTATCCAAAATCGTGTACTAACCATCACAGTTTTTAGCTAAAAATGCATTCCGGTGCTCGGGCTAAGTTTTGCATGATTTTTTACACCAAGACACATTGAAATATCTATATTCTTCTAACCAAATCTCAGCCACTTTAGCTTTAAGGATTTCATTTTACGAGCATCAAAATCATGTTTCGCTTTAATCAGAATTTAATTCAGAAAAATATTGGAAAATCGATTTTAGAAGCGTGAAATGGCCATCAATCTTTCTGGCGTTGATTTATATATCTTTTACAAGTATTGTGGTCAAAAATTGAGGAAAAAATCTTTCGGGTCAATTTTTGCAAAATTTTACCCGAAATCGTGTAATAACCCTTCACAGTTTCTGGCTAAAAATGTGTTCTGGTGCTCTGACTCAGTTTTGCATGAATGTTTGCGCCAACACTCATTGAAATATCTATATTCTTCTAACCAAATCTCAGCCACTTTAGATTTATGGATTTGATTTTACGAGCATCACAATCATGTTTCGATTTAATCAGAATTTAATTCAAAAAAATATGAAAGAAGATATTAGAAGCGTGAAATGGCCACCAATCTTTCTGGCGTCCATTTTAAATCATTTATATATTTTTTATAACCATAGTAGACAAAAATTGAGGAAAAATATTTCGGGTCAATTTTCGCAAAATTTAGCCGAAATCGTGTACTAACATCACGGTTTTGGCTAAAATACGTTCCGGTGCTCCGGCTCAGTTTTGCATGGATTTTTTGCACCAAGACACATTGAACTATCTATATTCTTCTAACCGAATCTCAACCACTTTAGCTTTAAGGATTTGATATTACGA
>AWWV01010382.1:0-61708 GCA_001974805.1 Corchorus capsularis
AGAATAATGTTTCGATTTAATAAGAAATTAATTCGGAAAATATCGGAAAACCGATATTAGAAGCGTGATAAGTCCTTCAATCTTTTTGGCTTTGAATTATATATTTTCGATAATTACTGTGGGCAAAAATTGAGGAAAAATTCTTTCGGGTCAATGTTTGCAAAATTTTAGTCGAAATCGTATACTAACCATCACGGTTTTTGGTTAAAAATGCGTTCCGGTGCTCCGGTTCAGTTTTGCAAGATTTTTTGCGCCAAGACTTATTGAAATATCTTTATTCTTCTAAAAGAATCTCAGCCACTTTAGCTTTAAGGATTTGATTTTACGAGCATCAGAATCATGTTTCGATTTAATCAGAATTTAATTTAGAAAAATATAGGAAAATCGATTTTTAAAAGCGTGAAATGGCCTTCAATCTTTCTGGCGTTGATTTATATATCTTTTACAAGTATTGTGGGCAGAAATTGAGGAAAAAAATCTTTCGGGTCAATTTTTGCAAAATTTTGGCCGAAATCGTGTAAGCCTTCACAGTTTCTGGCTAAAAATGTGTTCCGGTGCTCTGGCTCAATTTTGCATGATTTTTGCGCCAACACTCATTGAAATATCTATATTCTTCTAACCAAATCTAAGCCACTTTAGATTTATGGATTTGATTTTACGAGCATCAGAATCATGTTTCGATTTAATCAGAATTTAGTTCCAAAAAAATAGGAAAAAAGATATTAGAAGCGTGAAATGACCATCAATCTTTCTGGCGTTCACTTATATATTTTTTGTAGGTATAGTGGACAAAAATTCAAGAAAATTGTTTCGGGTTAATTTTCTCAAAAATTTAGCTGAAATCGTGTACTAACATCACAGTTTTTGGTTAAAAATGCGTTCTGATGCTCCGGCTCAGTTTTGCAAGATTTTTTGCACCAAGACTTATTGAAATATCTATATTCTTCTAAAAGAATCTCAGCCACTTTAGCTTTAAGGATTTGATTTTACGAGTATCAGAATCATGTTTCGATTTAATCAGAATTTAATTCAGAAAAATATAGGAAAATCGATTTTAGAAGCATGAAATGGCTTCAATCTTTCTGGCGTTGATTTATATATTTTTTATAAGTATTGTGGGCAAAAATTGAGGAAAAAATCTTTCAGGTCAATTTTCGCAAAATTTTAGCCGAAATCGTGTACTAACCATCACAGTTTCTGGCTAAAAATGCGTTCTGGAGCTCTGACTCAGTTTTGCATGATTTTTTACGCCAAGACTCATTGAAATTCATATATTCTTAAAACCAAATCTCAGCCACTTTAGATTTAAGGATTTTATTTTACGAGCATCGGTATCATCTTTCAATTTAATCAGAAATTAATTCGTAAAAATATAGGAAACTCGATATTGTAAGCATGAAAAATCCCTTCAATCTTTTTGGCATTGTATTATGTATTTTATATGAGTCTTGTGGGAAGAAATTGAGGAAAAATCTTTCGGGTCAATTTTCGCAAAATTTTACCCGAAATCGTATACTATCTTTCACAGTTTTTATCTAAAAGCGCGTTCCGGTGCTCCAGCTTAGTTTTGCATGATTTTTGTGTCAAGACTCATTGAAATATCTATATTCATCTATCCAAATCTTAGCCAAATTGTCATTAAGGATTTGATTTTACGAGCACCAGAAAAATGTTTCGATTTAATCAGAAATTAATTCAGAATATTTGGAGAACCGATATTAGAAGCGCGAAAAGCCCTTCAATCTTTGTAGCGTTGAATTATGTATTTTATAAAAGTTATATTTGGGCAAAAATTGAGGAAAATTTCTTCCGGGTCAATTTTCGCAAAATTTTAGCCGAAATCGTATACTAACCATCACAGTTTTTTGGCTAAAACTGCGTCCCGGTGCTCCGACTCAGTTTTGCATGATTTTTTGCGCCAAGACTCATTGAAATATCTATATTATTCTAACCGAATCTCAGCCACTTTAGCTTTAAGGATTTGATTTTACGAGCATCAGAATCATGTTTCGATTTAATCATAATTTAATTTAGAAAAATATTGGAAAATAGATTTTAGAAGCGTGAAATGGCCTTTAATCTTTCTGGCGTTGATTTATATATCTTTTACAAGTATTGTGGGTAAAAATTGGGGAAAAATTCTTTCGGGTCAATTTTCGCAAAATTTCAGCCGAAATCGTGTTCTGGTTAAAAATGCGTTCCGGTGCTCCGGCTCAGTTTTGCATGATTTTTTGCGCCAAGACTCATTGAAATATCTATATTCTTATAACCAAATCTCAGCCACTTTAGATTTAAAGATTTTATTTTAGGAGCATCAGAATCATCTTTCGATTTAATCATAAATTAATTCAGAATAATATAGGAAACTCGATATTGGAAGCATGAAAAATCCCTTCAATCTTTTTGGCATTGAATTATACATTTTATATGAGTCTTGTGGGAAGAAATTGAGGAAAAATCTTTCGGATTAATTTTTGCAAAATTTTAACCGAAATTATATATCATCTTTCACAGTTTTTATCTAAAAGTAGGTTCCGGAGAGAACTAACAATTGGTATCAGCTTTTTGGAGGACCTGTTGTAATTTGTAAACCTTGAGTGAGAACCTGAGAGAATTGTGAGGAAAAACTACTTGCAAACCTTTAAAACCTTTTAACCAATCTTTGTAAAACCTCAAACCTATTTTTGCAAACTTTTTAAACCATTGAAATGGAAGGTCAAACTCAAACATTAGCAGCAGCCTTCCATCTCCACCAAAATTCACCGGAGAAAACTACCATATATGGAGTGTCAATGTTAGAAACTACCTATTGGCACTTGATTCGTGGGAGTGCAATCAAGGTTGAGGGAGAAACTCCAGCAAAGCAACAAAAAACTAATGCTGAGCCCTGGTACTAATTCAAAATTCAGTCTCTAATGAAATCTTCACAAGAATCATGGCTTGCACCTCACCAGAGCAAGCATGGGACTTAATTAGAGATGAATATGCTGGCACGGACAGAACCAAGAATTAAACTCTTATAAACCTAAGAAGAGAGTTTGAAAACTTGAAGATGGGAGAAGAAGATCTGTCAGATCGATCCTCTGATAGAATTACTGCAGTGGTGAAAAAGATCAGACTCTATACATTGAGATCAAACCTATATCCAGAAACCAGAGTTGTGGAGAAAATCATCAATACCTGCAGAAATTTTGGTTTATAAGAAGGAAGAAAGGAACATTTTAGCATAAAGAAGGAAAAAAAGTGCATTTTTCATCTTAGAAAAATATCATGCAGTCAAGCAAAGGACAATTCTCACATTTCATCCAAATTCGTTTCCATAGAAAAACAGATCAATTTTACCCTTTTCATGAGATCAAACTATTGTTGTTTTTCATTGTTCAGTTTAAGAGTACATGTATTATACTGCAAACTTGTATAACCTAAAGTTTAATCATAACATAATTTTTTGATGCATGATGAAGCAAGAGTGCCATCTGCATCTCCTCTTTCTGAACCAACTAGTTGGGATTGGTTAAGGTCAAGCTGTAATTCCATAGCCTTTTGGCCAAGTCTGCATCTTTAGCCTTGGAGCTAGGGTTGGCTATGTTGCAGTCGGTAAAATATTCTCCAGTAACACCTTTAACTTGTGGATGTAATGCCACGTAGCATGTAGTGGCAGCCCCCTATATTAATCAATATTAGCAAAATCAAGCAACAAGATTTAGATAAGCATGCAGCTGAGTTAAAGCAGTAATGAATCTTATCAGAACTCAGAAAGAAGAGCACCTGTTGAACACTTTTGAAGAAAAACTTGCCAAGTCCAGGAGTACTGAAGATGGCTGCATCAAAGCAATATTATACCATGGAATATTATAACTATCTTTAAGTCAACCTCAAGCAGTTTGATTCTAGTGTTAAGTCCGGCAAGAAATAAATTTAATGTCATCATGAAGTCGAAGAAAAGTATTTAACTTGTCTTGAACTTCCAATAAAACCAAAACTATTTCCAGGAGTAAGAAATCAGCCAAAATCTTAAATGATTTGAAAGAGATTACCTCTGAAGAAACTACGGTCTCGCAAAATATTGGTTATAATTATTCCAGGATGAACTGAGTTTGCTATAATCTCCACCCCTTCTTCCTGTATATTACGTCAAGACAAAAGAAAAACAATATTCAAACACAGCACGTTAATTAATGGAATACTATTTTACAAGACAAATTGGCCAAATTTGAACCTTGAGGCGCCTAGCAAGCTCCTTAGCATGCAATATGTTAGCAAGTTTTGACTGTCCATAAGCAAACGACCCATTGCAGTATCTGTAAATTGGCAAGCAAAATAGTTAAGAACTAAACATGATCAGCCTTTCATATATGTATTCTGGAAAAGAAGGAAAAAAAGAAGAAGATACATATAAGTATTCATCCATGATTCTGCACCCCAATATGTAGCAAATATGTACCCGGATTGATCATTGATATTGTCAAAACGAATTCCTTCCCGATAAGGATGCTGGTGAAAGAACGAAGATAAGTTGACAATCCTTCCTTCTCTGTTGCTTTCACGCACTGTTCTTTTCATAGTTTCCAGCAAAAGGTTTGCTAAAAGAAAATGACCTGCAAAAATATATAGTTTTCTCATTAGGTCTATTCATCAGGTATGTGAAAATTTTCATTTTAGACATTGTCAACAAATCATGTTAGAAAATCTTTTAGAATATATACCTAAATGGTTGGTCGCAAAGTTGAGTTCGATGTTGTCTTGGGATAATATGAAAGTAGGTTTACAAACCCCTGCATTGTTGCTTCAAGCAAAGATGGAGAATATATATAATTAAGTCCTCTGATCAAAAGTTCATATATACGATAAGTTGACACACAACCCCAAGCACACAATCAAATCATAATTGACAAAATAACACAAAAACAGCAATAACAGCTGCAAAAAGCATCAATTAATATACATAAGTGAACCTAAATGCAGATATATATCCATATGCACATGCATGCAGAAATCAGAAGAAAAGGCCATAACATGATAAGCAATTTATAAAGTTCTTACATGAGGAGATTAAGGGGAAGACTTGAGGACTGATAATTTGATGCAAATTTCCTTACGGATGCCATACAGCTCAGATCCAATTCCATCACATCAATCTTGGCATCAGGTATTTCTTTAAGGATTGCTTCTTTGGCATTCTTACCAGTATCCACACTCCTAACTGCCATAACTACATGGACGCCACGCAATGCAAGAACGCGGGCTGTCTCCAACCCAATACCACTTGAGGCTCCTGAAATGAACACATATGAGAACAATTCATATGAAACTGAAAAATATCAAACATTAGGAGTTAGGACTTTTATCTGATAAATTTAAACACATTATGCCAAGCAAGAGGGTTGGGATTTCCTTTCAACTGTATACATCCAAAACCCAGAAATCACAACTGGGAAAATTTCTACAATATCCAAGTTCAGGAATTCTGGTAAGCCTGACAACCAGTGATTAAGTTCATCAGACAAAAGTTTAGTACTCTTAGCTACTAAACATAATTTCTTGTTAAATGATCAGCCGATCTTCCTACTAAACAACTAAACATAATTGACTCACCTGCTTGGTTCCATATAATGAAATATTTCCTAAGACTATCCCACGAACAAAACAAATGTACTATAGAGTATATAGACTATGAAAGCATGGCAACTAAAATGAAAGAATTAGACAACACAAAAAACCCATATCTATCGTAATTTCTAATTAAGAAACAGGAACGAGAAAATGAAAAACGAAAACCTGTAACAATGGCGGTCAGACCAGTTCCATCAATCCCTTGAGTAACTTCCTCTGCTGTGGAAGAAGCAGAGAACCCAGATGGTCCTTTCCACCCCAAAAACCACATGCTTAATTTCTTTTGCAGATTAATTTTAGTTTACACTCTCGCAAAACCAAAACAACAGATTCTTCACTTCCTTCTTTTTTTTGATAAATCACCAGATTCTTCACCTCACTTTTAGTTATTATTTTATTTTATTGCCAAAAAGTCTAACTTGGACAAAATCAATCTCATAGAACAGAAATTTTTCACATGGCAAGTCAGTTTATTTTTGTTGCCTGTTGCTGAAAGATGATCGATGATGATGATCATGGCGCCATTGATAAAAGGTTTGACTCTTTTTTTTTTTTTCTTTTTTTTCGGTGGGGTGGTTTAGAAGGAGGGAAAAGGAAGGTTTGATGTTATTCTTCACCTCACTTTTAGTTATTATTTTATTGCCAAAAAGTCTAACTTGGACAAAATCAATCTCATAGAACAGATCATTATTCTATTGATTAATTCTTCACTTGCTAATTCTTTTTGGGATAAATCACGAGATATAATTCTTCACCTCACTTTAATAGAGTTATTGCCCAAAAAGTCTAACTTGGACAAAATCAAACTAATTAGATTAACAGATTATTCTTATGATCAAAACTGTTATTAGTAATATGTTGTCAGCAAATTAGTTAAGAATCTGTCACTGTGGAACCAAAACTCTAGCTGTAGGAAACCCATTGCCAATAAACTCTAGTTTTTTATTTTTATCATATCATATAATTTGTTTAAAGAAGCTACCAGTGGAATTTTATTTTTTTTTGGAAATATTAGCCAAACATCTGGCCAAGAGCTGCAAAAGGCAATACATTGGATCAGTATAATATCTAAAAGCAAAGTTGATATAAGTCTACCTCAAGCAATTTGATAGTACTTGTTAAGGTTTAGTCAGGCTGCAGAATGAAGAGTCCCAAGTGAGAAATGCAGTCAAACAAAGGACAATTCTCGCATTTCATCCAAATTCATTTCCATAAAAAAACAGATCAATTTCACCCTTTTCATGAGATCAAACTATTGTGGTTTTTCATTGTTCAGTTTAAGAGTACATGTATATATATTATACTGCAAACTTTTATAACCTAAAGTTTAAGCAAAACATGATTATGATGCATGATGAAGCAAGAATGCCATCTGCATCTCCTCTTTCTGAACCAACTACTTGGGATTGGTTAAGGTCAAACTGAAATCCCATAGCCTTTTTGCCAAGTCTGCATCTTTAGCCTTGGAGCTCGAGTTGGCTACGTTGCAGTCGGCGAAATATTCTCCGGTATCACCTTTAACTTGTGGATGTAATGCCACGTAGCATGTAGTGGCAGCCCCCTACAATCATTAGCAACAAGATTTAGATAAGCAGCTGAGTAATGGGGAACCTAAAGCAGTAATGAATCTTATTAGAACTCAGAAAGAACACCACCTGTTGAACATTTTTGAAGAAAAACTTGCCAGGTCCAGGTATACTGCAGATGGCTGCATCAAACCAATATATTGGATTATAACTATCTTTAAGTCAACCTCAAGCAGTTTGATTCTAGTGTTAAGTCAGGCAAAGAGATTAACTAATTAATGTCATCATGAAGTCAAAGATAAGTATCTAACTTGCTTTGAACTTCCAATAAACCAAAACTATTTCCAGGAGTAAGAAATCAACCAAAATCTTAAATGATTTGAAGGATTACCTCTGATGAAACCACGGTCTCGCAAAATATTGGTTATAATTGCTCCAGGATGAACTGAGTTTGCTGTAATCTCCACCCCTTCTTCCTGTTTACATCAAGATAAAAGAAAAACATTCAAAGATTAGATCACACACAGCACGTTTACAAGACAAGTTGACCAAATATATACGAACCTTGAGGCGCCTAGCAAGCTCCTTAGCATGCAATATGTTAGCAAGTTTTGACTGTCCATAAGCAAACCACCCATTGTAGTATCTGTAAATTGGCAAGCAAAATGGATAAGAACTAAGAATGATCAGGCCTTTCATATATATCCTGGAAAAAAAGAAAAAGAAATATTCATCCATGATTCTGCACCCCAATATGTAGCGAACTGGTGAAAAATTTTACCCCGATCGATCATTGATATTGTCGAAACGAATTCCTTCCCGATAAGGATGCTGGTGAGATAATGAAGATAAGTTGACGATCCTTCCTTCTCTGTTGCTTTCCCGCGCTGTAGTTTTCATAGTTTCCAACAAAAGGTTTGTTAAAAGAAAATGACCTGCAAAAAATTATAGTTTTCTCATTAGGTTTGATTCAGGTAGACATCATGTCAGTTTTCCAATACATCCAGGTATGTGGCAATTTTACACATGATCAACAAATTATGCTGGATAATCTTATATGAATACCTAAATGGTTGGTCGCAAAGTTGAGTTCTATGTTGTCTTGGGATAACATGAAAGTAGGTGTATTAACCCCTGCATTATTGCTTCAAGCAGAGAAAGAGAATATAAGTACTCTGATCAAAAGTTCAAATAATAAGTTCACACAACCACAAGCACAATCAAATCATAATTGACAAAATACCACTAAGCTGCAAAAAGCATCAGTTAATTCGCATACAAGTGTATCTAAATGCAGATATATATCCATAAGCACAAGTGTGCATAAATCAGAAGAAAAGGCCATAAGCAATTGAACTTGCAGCAATTTATACAACTCTTACATGAGGAGATTTAGGGGAAGACTTGAGGACTGATAATCCGATGCAAATTTCCTTACTGATGCCATACAGCTCAAATCTAATTCCATCACATCAATCTTAGCACCAGGTATTTCTTTAAGGATTGCTTCTTTGGCATTCTTACCAGTATCCACATTCCTTACTGCCATAACTACATGGACGCCACGCAATGCAAGAACACGGGCTGTCTCCAAACCAATACCACTTGAGGCTCCTGAAATGAACAGATATGAGCAATTAATATGTAGTAAGAGAATTACTGAACAATATCAACAATAGGACTGTCATCTGATAAATTTAAGTTTAAAGTTTAAACACATTATGTCAAGCAAGAAGTTGGGATTTCCCTTCTTCATTCAGTAAAGTAGACTTCTCTTGAATACCTAGGACTAAAACTCTAATTTGCCAAAATATGTCATAAGATATTGCAGAAATAGTCACAACTGTTTATATCCAAAATCCAGAAATCTCAACCGGGAAAATTTAAGCACGATCTCTCTGTAAAACAATCACCTCCGAGTTCACGAATTATGGTAAGCCTGATAACCAGGGACTAAATTGATCAGACAAGTGTGTACTCTTTCCTAGTTGTGTGGTCTGGAAATTTCCTCTAAAGGCTCTAACAACTAAACATAATAGACACCTACTTGATCTTTCCATAAAAAGAAATATTTTCCAAGACTTTCCCACGAAGAAAACAAAAGCATAGACTGTGGAAAAAAAAATAAAAACCCATATGTTAAAGGAGTCTAAACAGGAAGGAGAAAGAAGAAAACCTGTAACAATGGCGGTCAGACCAGTTCCATCAATCCCTTGAGTAACTTCCTCTGCTGTAGAAGATGAAGAGAACCCAGATGGTCCTTTCGACCCAAAAAACCACATGCTTTGTTTTGCAGATTAATTTTGGTTTACACTCTCGAAAAACCAAAACAACTGATTCTTCACTTCCTTTTTTCTGATAAATCAAAACAGTCAGGTTCTTCACTTCACGTTTATAGCAGTTGTTGCCAAAAAGTCAAAATTGGATAAAATCACTCGAAAAAATATTTTTTTCTTATGTTCAAACGAAATCATATTTCACCTAGCAACGGCAAGTTAGTTTATTTTTGTTGTTTGCTGTTGAGATGATTGATGATGACGATCATGATGGCGGCAACGTTAATTTCGATCTTTCTGTTCTTTCTTTATTTTTATTTTTTTCGGTACAAGACAAGAAAAAGGTTTGATATTATAAATTTCAATAAACAATTTTACTCTTGTCGGAAAACTCGTCTTCTAGAAAATAGGTATTTAAACCATTTTTTAAAGATCAAGTCGACAAATACTCAGGATTTCAGTCAATTGAAAACCAACAGAAAACATTTTGTTAGGTTTCCATCACATTTATCTTTGAAAATTCTTCTAATGCAGAAATTTCTACAGCAAATCAAAGCACCCCTAACCATATTTATTTATTAAATAAATGAAGAACTGCAGAAATTTTGGTTTATAAGAAGGAAGAAAGGAACATTTTTCCATCTCAGACATCTACATTTCAAAGTTATGCAGTCAATGAAGATCAAGGACTATTCGAAACTCCTTCAATCTCATTCAATTTTGGAGACTAGAATAATCTCACATTTCATCCAAATCCTTTCCATAGAAAAAGGAGATCATTCATCCTCTGCATGAGATAATACTATTGCACTTCTTCACAGTTTTAGTTTTAAGTCAAATAACTTAATACCCAAGTCTAATCACACAATTTCAATTTATAGAACAAGCAAGAAAGCTAACTGCATCTGCTCTTTCGCGAGGCCTTGTCAACCAACTACTTGGGATTGGTTACGGTCAAGCTGAAGTCCCATAGCCTTTTAGCCAAGTTTGCGTCTTTAGCCATAGAGTTTGGGTTGGCTATGTTGCTGTCTGAAAAATATTCTCCGCTAACACCTTTAACTTGCGGGTGTAATGCCACGTAGCACGTAGTTGCAGCTCCCTACAACCATATCAAAGAAACAAGTAAGCAGCTGAGCTATGCGGCATAGCAGGGCAAGTAGTGGTTGAAGCAGTTCTTATCATGATGACTTATATCACAATCTGTTACAAGTACCCACCTGTGGAATATTTTTGAGGAAATATTTGCCAAACATCTGGCCAACAGCTGCATCAAGGCAATACATTGGATCAGTAATATCTAAATGTAAAGTTGATATAAGTCTACCTCAAGCTAATATCTAAAACAACTACCAATATACCAAAACTACTTTCAGAAGTAAAAGGTCAATTAAATCTTAAATGATTTGAAGGATTACTATTGACAATTCCATGGTGGCGCATAAGATTGGTTGAAATTATTGCTCCCGGATGAAGTGAATTTGCTGTAATCTCCACTCCTTCCTCCTGTTTATATCAAGACAAAAGAAAAACATTCAAAGATAAAATCTAATTGGCACATTAATGATGGTACCAGATGCTGACCTTTTAGTGATTAATTACAAGTGGCATAATTTAATCTAATTGAATCATATGGAAGAAAAAATGTCATTACAGACATATGCCAAGATAGATACTTCTAAAAGGTAAAAGCTTTTATGCAGAGCCCTAGCGGCTTACCAATAGATCAATATTTCAACGTGTAGAATTTGGCAGAAAAATTATAACTGACAAATTCATAATGAGATAAAATTTTCTGATTTGTAAACATGTTGACACCTGTATGCTATGTTTATATGTTTCTAGTGATATAAGATTCAAATGTTAGATGTGAATTTGGACCTTTAGGCGCTTAGCAAGCTCCTTAGTATGCAATATGTTAGCAAGCTTTGATTGTCCGTAGGCATACCAACTGAAGTATCTGTAAATGAGCAAGAAATGATCAAGCATTTTACAAAGATCCTGGACGAAAGAAAAACTATTCATCCATGATTGTGCACCCTTAAAAGGATCAAATTGGTGAAATGAAACTCTGGTGTCAGTCTTACCCTGATTCATCATTGATTTTATCAAAACGGATTCCTTCACTATATGCAAACCGGTGACCTTCTGAAGATAAAATGACAATTCTTCCTTCTCTGTTGCTTTCACGTGCTGTTTTCTTCATTGTCTCCAACAAAAGGTTTGTTAACAGAAAATGACCTGCAAAATAGTTACTATATCTCATTAGATTTGAGACTCAGGTACACATCATGGCTATTTTCCAATCCAAGTATATGACATTAATCTACTCATTTTCAACACACTATGGATAGATAAAGTTATAGGGGTAATATATTAACCTATATGGTTGGTTGCAAACTGCAGTTCTATGTTGTCATGGGATAACATGAAGGGAGTTGCCATAACCCCAGCATTGTTGCTGTCAAGCAAAAAAAAAAAAAAAGAAATATAAGTCCTCTTATCAAAAGTTGTAGCAAAGTTCACAACCAAACCAACATAACAAGAAATCAGCTTTAACAGTTCATAAGCACAAAAAAGCATCAGTTAACTCACATATGAGTGCGCACGCACATATTCAGATGCACATGTTTGCAGAAATGAAATGGAAGAGTACATAGTAATTGAATTTTGCAGCAGTTTTGTTCTTACATAAGGAGATTAAGGGGAAGACATGAGGACTGGTACTCTGATGCGAATTTCCTAACAGATGCCATTGAACTTAGATCTAGTTCCATCACATCAATCTTAGCAGCAGGTATTTCTTTAAGTATTGTTTCTTTAACATTTTTACCAGCCTCCACATTCCTTACTGCCATAACCACATGGACACCACGAAATGCAAGAATGCGTGCTGTCTCTACACCAATACCACTTGAAGCCCCTGTAATTGAAATGATATGAGACCCGGGTATGAAACTTAGAGAAACACAAGAAAACATCACCATTAGGGCGTTGTCTAATAAATTAAGCACATTATGTCATGCAAGAACTTGTGGGTTTTCTTTTCTACAGTTTCTCCCTCCTTCTTGGAAAGTAGTCTTCTTTTTACAAAAATAAGACAAACGCTTGTAAGCCAGAGAGATCTGATAAAAGATAGTAAATTTATGTATCCACTGCCTAGAACCAACCGGAAAAACTGTGCTCGATCACTCAGTGGTCAGCAGAAATATCACAACCAGTCAACCATGTTGACTAATCAAAACATGCCTCAAAGTCAGGGATCAAATTCATCAGAACGGAAGTTTACTTCTTTAACTTTTCTACGGGGATAAAAAAACCATTTTTGTTAGATAATCAACTCGTCTTCCTATTTTGGTAATTGGGGAACCGTAACAACTTAAAATAAATGACCGACCTACTTGGTTTTTCCCAGAACTATCCAATAGACCAAATAGAAGCTAGATAACGACATGTAAAATCCAAAGACAAGACAGAAAGGGAAAAACCCCCAGATCAAGAAGTAGTCAAAGTAACAAAGGAAAAAGAAAAACCTGTAACAATGGCAGTGAGACCAGTTCCATCAATCCCTTGAGTAACTTCCTCTGCTGTAGAAGAAGCAGAGAACCCAGATGGTCCTTTCCACCCAAAAATCCACATATTTTCTTTGCAGATTAGTTTGACTTCACACTCTGATGACCCAAAGCAAGAAACAACAACAGATTTTCCTTATAAGTAATCTTCAGTTTGCTTTGCACTACAAGAATCAAAAGTGGCTTGCCCACCACACCATAAACATCTGTCTAGACAAACTATTAACTATAGCATTTATGAGATTGTGACGAGTTAATGATAACTTTTTTTTTTCTAGGTTGAATCTTGAATGTTGTCGTCTATACTTCTCATCTTTACCGGTCCTAGACTCCAAAGTGACATGGACTCGGCTACAAAGGCCTATGTTTTCATTTGGACTTTAGGATAAATTTAGGCTTTTAACCCAACTTCATGGGTTGTCTTATGTATATGCAAACAAGAGAGTTTTCAGTTTTCTACCAAAAAGAAAAGGTTAACAGGTTATGATAATATCGTTGTGGATTTGTGAGTTTGTTTAATGCTCGTCTACTCATTTATATTAATTAAATTAAATTATACCATCTTGAAAGCAACATTGGGTTCAATAGATATAAGTGGGATGAATATTAAAAGAAAAGGATTTAAAGATGGTTAAGTTTTCATATAGCAAAGTGATAAGAAATGAGAATTAAGCTCGAAATTAGAGTAGCCTGGGGGAGGAGGATCGGAGGAGACTTGAAGGTAAATTTCAGATGGTACTTATTTGGACGGCTAAATGTTCAAATAAGAGTTCAACTTTTGCAAAAATGCTCAATTTAGGATATATCATTTTAAAAAGTTCAAATCATGGCCTAATGTTGCAAAATCGACTTAATTAAGAGCCTCCTGTCAACTCTAGACTCTTATATGAGATCTTAATTAAGTCTATGTAATTAAAGACAGACCCTTAATTAAGTCGATTTTGCAACGTTGAATCATGATTTAAACTTTTTTGAACGATAAGCCTTAAATCGAACATTTTCAGAAATGCGGGGGAATTTGAATTTTGAGGCACAGGATTTTTCTTGGATTTTTTTTACTATGCTCGTTGAAGGAGACGGACTACGGAGGAGCATATTGGACTATCATCTTTTTTTTTTCATGGGATGAAGAAAGGGTTTGGGCCTCGTTGGGCTAAGGGTCTTTACACTTCTTATTTGGTGATTTTTTTTTTTGGGCCTTTCCTTTTGAGCTTACTAATGAGTAATGACTTTCTGCCAAAAAAAAAAAGAGTAATGACTAACTTTTTTTTTTTTTGAATAAAAATGAGTAATGACTAACTAATGAGTAATAATGACTAAAATTTGGGGTATAAAACTACAAAATCTAACTGCTTTCTTTGTGCCCAAAAAAAAACTACAAATCTTACTTGGTCAGGAATTGTATCCTACTAGTACAAAAATGTTAAAACTTAAAAGAGATTTTCAGTAGTAATGAGAAACCTGATAAACTTGGTATCAAACAAAAAAACCTGATAAACCTTTTAATCTCCTATTAATATCCCAAATCTATATGCATATATTCCAAAGCTTATAAATGATAGCTTAATTTTTGGTATGAATATTGTTCCTCCAAAAATCCCCCCTTGTACCTCAAAAAGGTCTTTAAAAAGTCTTTAAGGTTGAATCTCTTTGCAGAAGAGGCATGCCAGTTATTTTTGTATGAAAAAAATAACAAAAAGCTTCGTAAAACTATTAGCTAGAAAATCACCCTCTTGACAGGGTAGTAAATAGGATATTGAGGAGAATTATGCGGGAGGGGGGACAGATGAAAAGAATCCTTCATTAATAAGTTTAATAAACTCAATACAGCATCATAACTCTAGATAATTTACACACATTAAACATTAAAACCAAAGCACATAGTGCAAATTAAGGGATAGGAAGAGTATGAAACACAACTTAAGGTGGGCAAAAAGAGAAAAAGGAGAACACGGTGGAAGAAACTATGCAAGAGCCAACATGATGATTAAACTTCTTAAGCTCTGGTCTTGAAAGGAATAGCCCTGATGACTATCTGGTGGTAAACTGCAGCAAGAGCAGCTCCAATGAAGGGTCCAACCCAGAAGATCCACTGCAAAGCAAATATGTATATATTTTAGTTCATCAATCTTTAACAACTTCAACAGAGAGAAGAAAGCATGGTGAATATAGACGGATGCTTACGTGGTCATCCCATGCATGGGACTTGTTGTAGATGATGGCAGCTCCAAGACTCCTCGCTGGGTTAATACCAGTTCCGGTGATGGGAATGGTGGCCAAGTGAACCAAGAATACTGCAAACCCGATGGGAAGAGGAGCCAAAATCTGCATTTTAGTGCAAGAAATACATTAGAAAAGTCTGTCCAAGTACTTCACCAACATTAGTGCTAGTTGCAAAACTGAAACGAAATTTTGCACACTTCAAGAGAGGGGAAAATATTAGACAGTGAGCCCCAATCCTTTTTCAGCTTGATGTGGCTAGTATTTAGTTTCAAACACACAATTTCATAGTATTTTACTAAATCCTTGCCACGTCAGCATGAAAAAGGATTCGGGACACATAGTCCATTAAATCCCACCTAACTCCTTAATGCACAAACCATATCTCTGTCATTCCCCAATTTTTTGGTCTAGAATGTTATGTATATATGAAGAGGAGTGAGAGAGAATCAAAGGAAAGTAGAGAGATTCTAATTCAATAGCCAAACACCCGAACTAGATAAAAATAACATTAGTAAGTATTCATAGTTACTATAAATACTTACTATTATCAATTTTATTTAGACTGAATGTTTTGGTACTGAAATCAAATTTTCCCCCCTCCCTACTTTCCTCTGTTTACTCCAACTTCTCACATATTACCTTTTAATTCTCTAAAATTGTAAAAGACCATCTGCTGTTTCTCTAAGAAAGCATAAAAATTCTACAGCAAGAATCACTCTAGCATAACTAACAAATGGCCTTTGAAGCTCTCCCATTAAAGTAATATATGTGTTCTAGTACCAGTAAGCTGCATAATCTTTGATGGTAGATTGAGGTGGCTATTATTCATTCCTAATACTAGATTTTGCTTCTAATGATTGAGGTCTTCATCTAGGGGTTCATACAAGTGGACTTCAGTCTTAAACTTTATCTTTTTTCTTCCTTAAATAAATTAATTGGTTTGGAGTTGAACCTAGTTTTACAAAACTACAGACAACTAATGCTATGATTTTACAATTCAATTCCAATTTATACATTATTAGGTGGGGCTTAAGCACTAAAGTCCTTTTCTACTTGACACATCCTCTGGACTACCTACATAAATGGGTAGATCCACCACAATTAATGATAGTTCTAGCATAATCAAGTTATGAGAAACAAAAGATAAAGAAGCAGAGAATATATGTCATGTACATTAAGAGCCAAGTGAAAACATAAAACGACAACAAAATACTTACAGGAACGTGAGAGTCTCTGGCGTTTCTCTTGGCATCAGTAGCAGAGAAAACAGTGTAGACAAGAACAAAAGTGCCAATGATCTCAGCACCAAGACCGGAACCCAGGGTGTAGCCATGAGCAACAACGTTAGCTCCACCACCCAACATCTCATATTTGCTGTCTCCTTGGAATCCCTTCACTACACCAGCTCCACAGATGGCTCCAAGGCACTGCATCACTATGTAGAAGATTGCCCTTGTAAGGGACAGCTTCCTTGCTAGGAACAGACCAAAGGTAACAGCTGGGTTGATGTGTCCACCTAAAGTTACCAAGAAAAACATGCAGATCTGGTTAATTTAAACATCCTTAGCCTTCAACATGCAAGAAAAAGATCAAATTTTGTAATTACCCAAAGAAACCAAAGTTGAAAACTTCTTGGGGGGTTTCAAAATTTAACCAAAAACTTGAAAACAAAACATTAAAAGTTTCAAGGGAAGGTGACCTGAAATGCCGGCGGTGCAGTAGACAAGAGCAAAGATCATGCCACCAAAGGCCCAAGCAATGCCTTGAATGCCAACAGTAGCACATTTGGTCTTAGCCTGAGACACACCCATGACAGTCAAGATGGTGATGTAAAGGAACAAGAAAGTGGCCACAAATTCTGCAATGCCAGCCCTGTAGAAAGACCATGACTTGAGTTCACCAGGCTCAAACAATGGTGCTGGTGGTGGCTCCTTGTAGTCCTTGTCTGTCTGTGCTGATGTCCCAATAGGTTGTCTCTCAGAGAACTTGTTTGCTCCAAGCTTAACATCCTCTTCTTTGCCCTCCATTTTTTCTTTCACTCAACAACCAAAGATTGAAGCTTTTTTTACTCTCTCTCTTTCTCTTTCTCAAAAGCAAAAAGCCAAGGCAAGTGAGTGCAGATGAGATAAAGCTGAAGAATAAGGTGACTTTATAGATGGGATTGTATGGTGTGTGTATTACATGGCTCAAAGCAAATATGGGTTGTCCTTAATTTCTTTATTTTATTTTATTTTTGTCTTTTTATAAGAAAAGGAGTATAATTATTTAAATTATACTATACTTAAAATGTCTTAATTATTTTTAATCATTGCATTAAGGGTATCATTAGGGTTTTGGGAAGGATTGTTCTGGAAAAAGCAGGAGGATGTTGACAGGTTTCTTGTTGGGTTTATACCTTTGTTCTTATCCTCTACAGACTGTTTTATTTTCTTTTCATTTTTCTAATATAAAAAAGAAATTCTCATAATTATCTCAATTTTGATTTACTTGATTAGCTGTTTTGGGCCACATGATCAGCTACCTAACATCCTAATCAGAATAAACAAATTCCCCTTGGGTAGGCTATAAGTAATAAGATATTTTAAAAAATTATTTGGTCTGTTAACAATTATATATATTTTGAGGCAGCATTTGATTGGGCGGTTAAATTGCTTTCATCACCCAAAATGAATTAAACAAATTTCTCTGACTGCAACTTTCAACCTTTTGGACGGTTGCGATTTGTTTTTGAGCAAACATTTATCGGGATTCGGAATGTTGTTTCACTTTCTCAGCATTAATGTCGCTCTCGTTAAGTAATACTAATAGGGACAAAATGGTCAATTTCGTGACAATGGGCTGCCTTTTCCGATTTCGCGACGAAACGGGATTTTTTTGCTTCAAACGGTAGGGATTAATAGTCACGAGATATATATAATACAAGGTGCGAATTGGGAAATTGGGGTTTGGGGAAATTGAAAAATCAAAACGGGTGGATTTTAAATAGACCGTTTTGTGACCGTTGAGGAAAGTGACAGCCACGTGGGAGTGGGCAACGGCTATGTGTGGGGAAATATTGCCGGAGTTAGAAATTTACTGTTTTATCCTAATGATCATTACACATAGGACTTACATGGACAGGGTCCCATTTGTAAGTTGGCAATGATGACGTAGGACCCCAAATATAAGTTGTACGTAACTTAATTACTCCCATTTTACTCGATGTTCTTACTAAAAATAGAAAGACTTCATAATAATGCACAAAATACTTCAGGGTTATTTGCAAAATAGCCGTGGCATTTCCACTATATTATGAAGCAAAGGTTGGTTGTGATGAAATGTATTCGGATTTGAGTTTTCGTGATAATTGATTTGTAAGTTCGATAAGTTTTACTATTAGAATTTACAAATTGTTGTTGGATTTTAGAAGAAAATGTTAATTTTTGTATTCGAATTTAAAATTTCATGATCCTTTAAAATGATTTGTAAGTTCAACAAATTTCTAAAGAATTAACGGCTTACATTGATTCTAGAAATAAGGTATCTTCCTTGCTCATAAACTTTTTTTTTTCCACATTGAAACAATATTGTTATGGTTTAATGGGCAAAAAGGCCCCTGAACTTACACCGAACCGTCAAATAAATTCCTGAACTATTATTTCAGCCAAATAAGCCCCTGAACTCTTAAAAAAAACCAAATAAACCATGTTGCCAAGACTAAATGCTCAAATAAGGACTAAACGTTTTAAGATTTTCTCAAATAGGGATCAAAATACACAATTTCAACAAATTAGAAAACATACTTAATATTTTTTTACAAATTGGATACAATATAAGTTAATACTAATGTGTGAGGGATATATAAATTGAAAATCACACGATAATTTTATATCATATTACGTTTAATGAATTTATTTTGATTAATAGGGTTTGATTTTTAATTAACAAGATAATATCATTTTTTTTATCAATTTTAACGTATATGTATGAGAAGCATTGGTTTTCATTTAAGGATTCCCTAATTTGTGAAAATTTGTTTAGTATGTGTTCTAATTTGTTGGAATTGTGTATTTTGATCCTTATTTGAGAAAATCTTAAAACGTTTAGTCCTTATTTGAGCATTTAGCCTTGGCAACAGGGCTTATTTGGCCTTTTTTAAGAGTTCAGGGGCTTATTTGGCCGAAATAATAGTTTAGGGGCTTATTTGACGGTTCGATGTAAGTTCAGGGGCCTTTTTGCCCATTAAGCCTATTATTTGTGCCTAAAATTCTTGTTAACCCACTTCGAATTGTGATCCGACCCGATATTTGTGGAGCTACAAATTTTGTGAATTTTTCCTGGAGATCTGTGATGGAAGTGGAGGGATCGGACCGAACAGGGACTAAATACCCTATGTTTATACAAGAGGTCTATATCTTGTATTCTTGATGTATCGTTTTCTCCCAAATTAATAAGAATTTCTCTCTGCCCGTGGACGTAGATCAAATTGATCAAATCACGTAAAATCTTCTTATTCTTGTTTATTGTTTTAGGCTAGTTTAATCGCAACAATGTAAAACGAAAAAGTTCATGAGATAAAACAACACAACTCCTTTCTTTCATAGCCTTAATAATTTGTCAAGGACTCTAATCCATTTGTTGTATATTCCTTCAAATTCTACTGTCCTTGACCAAACAGCTAATGTTATTTGTTTAATCATATGGATATGTAAATTCAACTTGGTTTATCCTTAATCATTAATATTTAAACTATATTTCCATGACCTAACATGATAACAAACGAAGAAAAGGAAGTTTGGACCACATAAATGGCACACCTTTTTTTAATTTAAAATCATGAAGTTCATTTTATTTTTATTGCCTGTTTGCTGTATTTATTCTGTTAGACAGTGAAGGACTTGGGGCATGCAGATCCTTTTCTGTTAACTTTATATGAAAAAGGAGAAATCCTATCATGCTATACAACTCATTCATGGGATACCCTCACATGCTCCCTTAGTCCCTTTGCCCCACACCCTGCAAGCTGCAACCCCCTTCTTCTGATCTCCCATTTTAGTTTGGCCCTTCACCCTTGCCAACTGAAATTTTTTTGAATCAAAGTTAATGAGTGAAAGGGAAAAAATGAGAAAAAGGGTTAACTTAAATTAAAATAAAACCATAATGATAAAGTTAAGAGCTTTCTGGTAATAATATTACTATTAGACACCTAATTTATCACCCAACAAACAAGTCCCTTTTTGATTTGACACAAAGGCAAATTATCTTATGTCAACAAAAGGTAGTAAAAGGATGTCAAGGTGACACGTGGCAACCATCTAGTGGTGGCCTTGGCTGCAAACAAAAGTTAATCCAAGATTCCACTAGATTAATTGAGATGTTTTGGGAATATTATGAACTGGATTCCTTCATGAAAATGTTATGCTACTTGATTTTCAATTTTCTTAGTTAAGTTCCTCATGCAAATCGCCCACAATGGACAATATTGTTGAAAGCAAAGTGTTAAGCAAGATTTTGCCATGTTAATATGTGATATGATTTGGTACAATTCTGATATATGAGAATATATATACATTTAATTAATCATTGAATTTCGGTTTCATTTCCTTTAATTTATCATCAATCATTCAATAATTTCAGCTCAATTAAGTTTTTTTTGGGCCAGAAGCTCAATTAAGTTCATGTGCACACTATTCATTCATTTTCCATGAAGGTTTGAATAAATGACCAAATCATCATTCATTTCTAAGCATTTAGAAACTCAATCTCGTGAGTGCTCTATTTAGAGTTGAGCTGGCATGATCCTCTCAAGATTTTGCTTTTGGAAGTAGGGTTTATGGCTGATATTGACTCTCTTGGAATATTTGAGAATGTTGATTCTTCTGATGCCTTGAAGTAGAAGCTTTCATTTCAAGTTAATAGCAAGAACAGAGTCACTCTAAATTACATTAATTTGAGAACAATTTGGATGAGTAAAAAGCAAATTATACATGTTATTGTTAACATTATTGTCAACTGATGACAACAAGCCCTTTCTAGCTTTAAAGGGCATCCAAGATATATGCTAGCACTACAGAAGGGTTGCCAATGATTTCAGTCACACACTACAAAACTCTACAATATAATTACAAAAAAAGGGTCGGCTAATCCTCACTCAACTCACCACTATGTTGGTGTTCGAGTCGGATATGGGGGCAAGGTCTGTCTGGTTCTCCTTTTGTCCAGAGAACTCGTAGATCGCCTCTCTTTCGTCCCAATGTCAAAAAGGTTCCTGCATCCATCAAGGCATGAAACTTTTGTGAGCCGGAAGTAAGAGGACCATGTCTTTAAAGTGTCAAGTCCTCAACATGGAATGGCCACCGAAAAAGAGAGGAGGAAAACTGCCTGTAGTAGCAGATTAAAATTAAATTACCTAGTGTAAAAGGTACAATGTAAAGGAGTGCCGGTTGACCATGTCCGTCCATCAAATTTAGTGCCACGTACGTAATGAGAAGACCTGCCATGGATCAGAAGGGAGAAAAAAACTGTCATTTGCAAAAACTAGGTAAACAATGGGAATGGCAACAGACTGAAGGTTGTCTTTTGTTCATTTATCAGCAAACAAGCCATGTACTCATAGTAACTGTAACAAGAGACATGGTTTTTTTCTGTTTTTGGAACCAACATGATTTCATTATCATCTCTTACCTAACCCATAAGCAAACATTGCCCACAGGAAGTATCCAGCTCGAAGTGTCTTGTTTGCCAGCCAATCATACCTGTAACCACAAGTGGTTCAGGTGACTAATTAGATTCAAATTAATTCAATGGCAATAAAGGTATGCCTATAAATTTCGAAAAATAGCATACGAAAAAAGTCACCACTTCCATCAGCTAGGAGGGGCCAAAGGGACAAATAAAATGTTCTAAATACCCTTGGTGAGAAAATAAATTTGTGAGTAAAGAGCGAAAAGCTCAAACCTGAGTGAAAATGCTATCAGCAGTCCAGGTAAAAGAATGTCGCCAAATCCTATTATGCTATAACCACCCCATGGATCAAACAAGCGTGGGATCTTCAATAGCATGGGAATGCCATCCTCTCCACTTTTATCACCACGAGCTACCTATGAAAGAGACAAGCAATCGGTATTATATTTCTAGCATTTCAAATTTTGAATATGTTCTAATTGTCTAAACGTTGTTAATTATGATATAGCAGAAGGGGTAGAGTTGGATAAGATGTATTACTTACCACAATCATCACACTTTCGTGGAACAACTTCTTAGAAACAAACACCCAAAAGATGTCATATAAGAAGGCACAACTGAGTAGAACTGTTCCCACCTGATTCACAAACCAAACAGAATCATGTTAGAATAATAACTTGTTCCTTAGAAAGGATGGAGCTGGTCAGATCATTCCATATTTGACTATTTTGGACATTCAAAAGCAGAAACTTCAGGAATGGCCCATTCAAGTCTTAAAGATGGAGCAAATAATTGTGAAATGTTACCTTGAGATTAGGTACACGGACAATTTGCAGAACTGTGATTATCAACGCAATTCCCTGAGAAGAAAACCAAATATAAGTTGAATTCTTCCATATAAATCTTGCATCAAGATCTTGTCACAAAGAAGTAACAAAGTAAAAGTTACAGAGAAAGGGAATGGGAAACAAATACAAGAACTGGGAATAAGCCATTGGTCCCCTATCCATCCACCTAAATGGTGGTCTAATACATTACCAGTTCCTCCATTCTACCAGTAAAGAGCAATCTATCCACTATGTAGAGTGAATATTCTTTTCCATCTATGGGAAAGAAAATATTGCTCAACAAGATATGGTGCTGATAGTTTATTAAGATAGGCACACTCTGCAAGTGACACACAAATTTACTGTATTCATGAGGTGAATCAAGGATCCAATTAGCTTTTCTCTTATTACCACAGATGGTTGCCAGCCTTTAGCCAGAACCCAAAATTACTGCATCAACAAGTGAAAGCAGGAAAAAAGAAAAATCCAGTGGCAAAAAATGGGGATTTAAATAATGTACAGTAATGGAACTTAGAGAATCTAGAAATATATTAGGAATATCAATAAGAAAGGACATCCTTACGAGTATATCTTGACCTATCCAAGCAAAGGAGACATTGCGGTAAACAGCCCAAACAACAGCAAATGTTATGCAGAAAGGTGAAACAGCCAATGTAAGGTAAGAGATAGCTCCAAAGAAAGGCACTTTAATGTATGATTCTCCAGCGCGCTTGAACCACCTGCGAGATATAATAATTTATTCACAACCTTGGAAAGGAAAGTCAATTCCTTAACTAATGAAGGCTGTAAAACTGAGAGAAACAATGTTTTTCCCTCTCATTCAGCTTCTCATAATGCTTTAGTGGTTATCACCATTGGCTCCATGCAGAGAATAAAATAACCACACATACTCAGCAGTGAATATATAAGAATCAATTGACAATAACCCACATATTGACATGCAGACTTTGGCAAATGTGTAACTGCAAACTTCCGGTAACAAACTGAGATTCATACTGAGAAATACGTGAATACCTGGACAGTAAAGCGACCAAGCAAGTTTGAAGGCCCTGAAAATACATGAAACCTTAGTTACTTGCTAATACTTCATTAAAATATCTAGGACACAATAGAAAACATTTTTGTAATATTGATAGAATCATTTTGTGCTGTAACAAGAAGTAGCAGAAGTGGCACATGAATAAAACCGAAGAAGAATAATTATTATAATTGGGATCAGACATATAAGGAAATTTTACCTCCACACCACCTATGCAGAACAGAACCACCAAGAGCTCAACAAACCAGTATGACATAAGTTTGTAAAGCATAACCAAGAAGCAAGAAGCAATGACAACAAATAAGATGGCTGATGTGGTGTTGATGTCTACAATACCACCAGAACCTACATGTCTGGTATCCGGGATTTCATCCAATGCATCCTGCATAGGCAAGATAAGGTCTAAAACTTAATAAGCATGAATATAGCTGTAAAGGATACAAATCTAGACACGCTGCATGTGGCAATTACAAAATTAACGGCAGGTGACCTTCAACAATTTGTCCTGTTCAATAGCAGCCTCTCTTGCAGTCCATGCAGACCAATACGAAGCACACAATATGGTGCCAACTGCCATCAACCATAGAAACACTTCGGCTATGTCAACTAGTGGTCGCTTTGGAGAGTAAAGCTGTACGGACACTGCAAAAGCACAAAGCATTTGTTTTTAGATCATGTGTAGCTCTTAGCAGGGTGATCAACTGATCATGATGACAAATTAAGTTGTGCAAGAACTATAATGTAAGCTTACCTGATGAATTACTAATCAGCATCTTCTCCAAGCTTGTACCAGCATCTTGTGGGAGCATGACAGCGGGTATGTGTATATCTAGATCAGTCTCATCAGGCTCACATACCATCTTGTAGAGTTCTGTAGGAGTAGAAACAAGTTTGACCTTTACAATGTACTCCAATATGTCATCGTTCTAGTTCAAACTATTTATCCAACAATAATTGGAAACTAAAAACTGCCAATCTCATACTTTTTTCATAGCAATTCAAAAGGGTGAAATCCAGAGTAATGAGGAGAAGGGATTTCCCCAGTTAATATTACAAGACCACTCTGATTATTTATCAGCAATGCATTCAGACACCTTGACTACATAAAACATACATCCAATACAACCAAAAGCATTAATTACCTTTCTGGTTATTTATAATGAGGACAGCTGAAGCATGAGCTGCCTCTGCATTATTTGCCTTTGTTGTGAATTTGCAGTGGCCTCGGTCCACCATAATGACATCATTAGCAAGCTAACAAAATTAGAGTTATGATTAAAATTAGTAACTACGTCTAACACACTTGCCTGTTGTGCATGACCATAGATAAAGTATCAACAAACCTTATTCTTTGGTGGACTACAACAATCACGAGGGTCAGAAAGAACAAGGCGTCTTTGGTTTGCATTTTTCTCCTTTGACACTATAGTAGTACCGAATCTAGCACCTACGCCAACAAACTCAGCATCCTCTATGCCATTAACCCAAGTTTGAACTTTGACCTAAAAAAGTCACGATAATTGAAGGTTAGACTCTATCAGATAAAAGAAAAACAACTATTAAATTTGAAAAGATACAACAGGCATGCAAATCAATGTTGGAAACAACTTTACTCCAACAACACGGAGAGTCCTAAAACTAGAAGGAGAAATAAAATGACAGCGAGAGTAGGCCATCCATCCTATATGAGACGTGAAAGTAAATACTATCTATTATTACTTCTCAATCCAACTTTGAAGAGCTTTATAAGCTGAACAACTAAAATGAATACTAGCAAACAATTAATCTAGGAATTTAATTCCACGAAGACAAAGAATAAAGGGGAAATAACTGCATGCATTAGATCACAAAATTAAATTGCAGCAACAAAAACACACACGCAGAGGCTCACCCACCTACTTAAGAACCAAATGCTAATATAATCTACTACTAATATACAATTTACCAAACTAATCTTAAACAATTTGAGTCTTTAAGAAGCTACTATCTTTACCCCAAAAACAAAAACTATGTTAACTAAGATAAATTAGAAGATCACCGCCCAAAATGCCTACTTCAAGACTTGAAAGTAACATTTTTTCCCTACCCCTTGAATGATGGGAAAAAAGAAAGGATTTTTAAGTGCTTACAACTACCAAATTCAACCAAAAACAAATCAAAAACAAAAAATTTAGCCAATCCCAGTTACTAAATCAAAGAGAAACAATAACTGGATGAAAGAGGGAAAAAAAAGGGTAGCATCGGAATCATTACCAGAACGAAGTCGTTCTCACAACCGGGCTTCTTTGGAGCTAAATTGTCGTCGTGTACTATATCACCGGCGGTGACAGAACATGGGTGACAGACAAGTGAAATCAGAGCCGATACAAAGATTACTCTGCATAGACTCTGCAAATCCATTGAGGTTTTCCCTCCTCCTTCCAAAAATACCAAATTGTTTTTCAATGACCCTTTGAAACTTCTTTGCGTCTCTGCATCACCAAAAAAAAATGTTTGCTTTTTGGGTTTTGTTGGTTTTTGTTCTGTTCTTAGAATTGATGATGAGATCAATTAAAATAATAAAGAATTGGAGCAGTGGACTGTGAGTAATGGTAGTTATAATAATAAATAAAATGGAAATATTAAATGAACAAGAGCAAGAGATCTACTGGTTTTTGGAAGCAAGTGAGATAAGCAAAGCAACCGTCAAAGACAAGGGTACCTAACTTAGCCATTGATGTCACTTCCACGACGTCGTTTCAATCTTAACTAGCTTTCCTTTAGGTAATTTATAACCTTAAAAAGTCTTAAAACTCTTCCTTGTTTTATGATCTTGTTACCCGGTAAATGCGGGCTTCCGTACGTCCGACCTGTTAGAAAACCGCGGGAAATAACGTTCACGGATATTAAGGTTCAATTTTTTAAGTAATTGTTTATGATTAATTAGTGTTTTTTATAAGAAGAAACGATTACATCATAAGAGTTTTCTTGCACATTTTGCTCTTTCTCAAGTTGCACTTGCACATGAAAAAAAGGGAAGTCGGTATTGATTTATGAAGGAATCTTATTAGAGAAATTATTAGGTGGGATGGACCCACCACATCATCCATGGAACCAATTAATAGAATTTTGTCATATCAAATAAACTTCTTAAATTTAGGTATGATTTTAGTCCAAGGTTTAGCCCCCTTTTAAAACAAACCCTCTATAAAGGGTAAGTCCCCAAATTTGAGATTTTATTGGGATAGGGTTTTAAAAAATTGATGAGTTATCTTCATATTATTGGTTGGTCCCATAGATGACGTGGTAGGTCCGTCCCACCTAATAATTTCTCTATTCATAGCCATCATGCATATATATATATATATATATATATATATATAGAAAGTAAAAAGCTTTTGGATTTTTGGATTTATTGTTACCTAATAATTTTGGTTTAAGAAAAAAAACAATTTCTACTAAAATTTGTTTTAAGAAAGTATGTTGCTTCTAATTTTTGTTGTCTTTTCAGAAATGGGTTAAAGAATTTCGGTTTCAATTATTGGGATATGTATATGGATGTATTTTGATGCAAACCAAAATATGAAAACAAATATAGAATGAAATCATCTTGTTCTTTTCCATGAATAGTAGTACCCATTGAATATTTGTGGAGTACCATTTTATAAAAGCTATTTTTGGAAGAATTTGTTCAAAAATTCTTCACATTCATTCACCGTATCTTTTTATTTGGTTATTTCAAGAATGCAATCAACTACTATAAACAATATATTCATCAAAAAAAAATTCTGATTTTAAAACTGTAACTAAAATTTTCTCAAAAAAAAAAAACTGTAACTAAAATTTAAGTATTTTTTGGTGAAAAGTGAAAACTAAAATTTAAGTATTACTTCAAGAGGACCAAGACCTATAGAACCATTACTATTGATGGAGAATTTTCCCATTCTATGTTTCCCTTTGAAATTTTCAATGGCAAATAAGAAGAAAGATTCTTATTGGCTTGCTAATATATATCAGACCCTATTAAGAAAGCAAAACCTTTAAGCAATACCATAAGCTTTCATAGTGTGATTGGCCAATCAAATCCAATGCTAAAAGTTTCTGTAGTTAATCAACTCAAATAGACGACAATGATTTTCGAAAAAGAAAAAGAAGCAAAATCTATCAACTGCATGGTAAGAAAAATACTATAAACAGAAAAAAAGAGAGGGTCACTTTCAAATAATGTAGTAGAATCAATGGAGGGGGTGGATTGGCTTTCATGCACAAACTTTTTATTCCATGTTCGATTTTCTTGCTTTCATGGCCTCATCATCAAAACGTTCTATACGCGTTTTATGTTGTTCCTTGTTGGAACCATGCATGTGGCCATGTACCCCAAATAAATTGCCATATGTGCCCCATCAGCAATAGAGGGTTCTTCGGGTGCCGACAATTTACCAAAATAGTAATTTATTAAGTCAATTTGTTAGAATATTAAGATATCAACGATTGGTTGGGATGGTAAAAATAGTCTTTGTTTCAATCAATATTTCAATAAGTATGAGAATACAAGTTCAATAATGTGTTACAATATTCTCGCGGTATAAAAAGAATTATAGTTTCGATCCATCACGTTTGACCAAAAGAATTTGAGATTTCATATCTTGGAAAGATTTTGATTTAAATTTTATTAAAATTTATGAAATGAAAATAAAAGGATTTTAACTGATTAAGAATATTGTTGATACATTGATATTAAGGCAAATCATTTTTCTCATTTTATGATCTATTACAAATGATTGTAATAATATTGTGATTTGTGACCGGTGTTTGAAACATGGACAAGGTTAATTAGTGTTTATCAAAACTAAAAATAATGGTAAATTAACTTGGTGGAATGTCATTGTCTAATTTTCCATCCCCAAAAGTGACCAACAAAAGTAGAAAGTGACGAAGATCCTGAGTTTAATCATATCTTCACTTATGGCAGACAGATAAGATTTTTTTTTTTCATTTCATTTTCGTAAGTGAGGAGAGAATCGTATAAATATTATTCATGGAATTTAAGACTTTAATGGATCTAATAACAATTAGCCATTCCATCCACATTGATGATACATAAAAAAAATTAAAAAAAAAATGGCGTCTGCTTAAACTTCTCCCAAGTCAATAGAGGGGCTATCCAAGATTCTTCCCCTTTAGCTTTATCTGATACATCCACCCAATACATTTGGGATTTATAATGCACAATATTATCTTATAATTAATAACAGGTAAAATGTACCTTGGCCAGCGCCATGTGATAAAATATTAGGCTTACAAGTTTGGATCATCAACCTAATTATATCTTTTCTGACGAGAACCGCGCGTGTACCTAAACTCTAAAAAAAGCAATAATTAGTATTCTAATTTAAAAAAAAAAAATTACTAGGAACTCAATTATTAGGCATCAACTATGTTACTAGTACTTTTTTGTTGTCCTTGGATTAAGAATCCAATCTCTCTTATGGAACTTAGAGGCTTTGGCGTAACGGTCAAGGTCTCAAAAGTTTACCCGGAGAGTAGGGGTTCGAACCCTTGCATGCCCTTCCTTCCCCCTCCCCAGTCCACCCTATAAGTTGTAATGTTTTGACTAAACCAAAAAAAATGATAATTACAATTCCCAAGATGCTTCGTATGTGATTCATGAGTGATGATGAGAGTGTAATTTCTATGATCCCTTCATATTTTTCAGCACCTGCAAGGCTGCAACATTCTCAAAAAAAAAAAGGACTAGAAATTCTAGGAACACAATGGGACTAAGATCAATTTGCTTAGAACTGTTTTATAAAGATGGTTTGTTCTACTGTGGGAAAAAATGACCATCTTTAACATTTTGGTACTGATATGACATAAGTCTGCCACTGCCACCAGATTTATAAGCTGAAAGCATATGGTGATTGTTGTTGGCAGCAAGATGTTCTGATAGATTATAGCTTCCCCCAGGAAGAAAACTAGTAGCTCCTCTATATTCTGAAGTCATCACTTGTTTTGGAATGCTTGAACCAACAACATCCATACCCTGATAAAATGGGACAGGAAATCCACTTCCAATACCTGAAGTACTTAAGGTGCTATTCTGACTAATGTTACCTGCAATATTTCTGGATCCCATTAGAGCAAAGCTTCGAATTCTTTCTTCTGGCTGTTGTATAACTGGAAATGATCCTTGATTACAATTTGGTTCCAGCATTAATGGATTCACATCTCTTTTCTTCTCAGCAACTCTGTCTCTTTGTGGAATATAGTTGCATAATGAAGCATCATTAAGCCCGTGATTCGGAACAAGGGGCTCAGTAAGGACAGTGGGTAACGTTAAATACATTGAAGAAGGTGCCTGAAATGATGAACTAGATAGAAAACTGGGAAGAATATTGGATGATCCCAACTTTTCTCCAGTAGTTTTGTCACTGGTTACTGCAGTTTTACCTTGATTTTCAGGTACTTGAGACTGATTGCTGCAATTAACAGTCTTCTTGCCTTTCACACTTCTCTTGTGAGATCGACCCTTGCTTTTTGGAGCTTCTATTGCCAATACAACAGTCTTATGACCCTCCACTTGCACAGGTTGGTGATCAGGAGAAATCTTCTTTGATGAAGTAATCGGCTCGGTTACTTTTGATGCATCAAAGTAATAAGCAGAATGATCAGCATCATTACTTTTAGGATGTCTTATTGATGAAGATTTATTACTGCAGTTTTGAACCCTCATGCCATATCCGAAGTTATCCTGCTCTAGCCTGCTGAAATTCTCCTCCTGCTGATTGCTCTTCCCTTGAAAGTTGTTTTGCTGTTGTGCAAGGAAGTTTTGGACCTGGATACTTTCCTCGAAGCTATTCGGATGCTTGAATTGGGTGCTCTCCTTGGGAGTTTTCTCATGTTGGTCTTGAACTTTCTCCTTTCTATGACGACGTTTTCTCCTATTAAGCTCTGGAGTAGTAGTATCATATGCCCCTATTTTCTGCAACTCCTCCATCATCTCTTTCACTAGATTTTCTCTTGTAACTCTAAGCTCCTCTAATAAAGTCTCCATGAAGGTTTTAACCTCATCTATTGGAGCAGAACGTCCATGAGCACTTGTTTCAGTACCCTTCTGTAAATCAACTTGATCTTGAGGAGAATCCTTCTTCCGTCTAGTTTTTCGCAAATTGTTGCTTACATTTTTGGTTTTCCTCCGTTTCTTAGCTTTCCCAACATTGATTTGTTGTCCCTCTGTTCCAGCATTGTCATTGTCTTTCTGCTTGAGTCTATTGCTTTCACTTGTTTCATCATCACCTACTGAAACCAAGCTTGACACCAGATTATGCCTCTTGCGAAGTGGGTCGTTACTTGATTTTGAATCATCGCATGAAGAATCAAGATCATTGTCTGTCTTCCGGTACTCCCAACGCTGCTGAAATCCCAGTTGATCTCCCATTTATATGCTAAGGGCACACCACTAAAACCTTGACTTTGCAGAAAGAAACTTCGGATCATATAATGACTAAGAGAATCATAGGAAAATGCAGAAAATTTGCCTCACTTATCATCAAAGATTAAATCTACTACTTTCAATATAGCAATAGCACTCTTTTTGCAAGTTAATCCTGCAAAGTAGAAGCAATGTGTTTAATATCTTATCGATGTTCAGTTGCATAGCGAAGAACAATCAAAGATCGATGAGAATGAATTAAGATGCAGATACTGAAGTATTTTTAAACCAAAAGGGGATATGAAAATCCAGTGAGTAAATGAGTGAAAAACAGGAATTTGATGAACTTTGCTTGAACCCATTATTCTAATTCTGGAAGGAACATCATTGAGAAAGGTCCAAAAGAAGTGAACAACAGGACCACATACATACACAGAACAAAATGAAACCGACATGTTAAGCTAGGCACCAGTTCAGTTCTTAGGAGATTAACATTCCAATCTCTATATATACATTAAAAACATGAAACATATAGATAGAAACAATCAATTGGGTCATTAATATTGGAAGCCTCAAACTTTTCAGGTATAATAAAAGCCAATATAAGAACATAAAAAGTTGCAGTTCAGCTAGTGCAGTAAAATGCTCAGGCTGAAACGAGATACAAGACATGATCAAAGCAAAATTCCAAAACAATTTCACCAATCGAGCAAAACCAAATTTTCCAATATACTTCTGTTTGTAAAAGAAGATTTTCTCACCATGTATGAGTCCAGAACAATGGGTCGAAATCGATTCATTTCCTCTCATCAGTCATCATAGTGAACATGATGATGTGTTACAACATAGTAGAGCTTCTGTTCTATCACTCTCCTTCTCTGTCTCTCTCAACATTTATGTCTATAATTCCCTGTCTGAAAGGGAAGAAATCATACACATTTTTGTCCTTCTCTTGCTTTGTCGTAATGGACAGAAAGTTTGGAATCAAAAATGAAAAAGAGTCACTTGAGTAGATGATTATAGTTTTCCTTTCCACACTTTTCCTAACAAGCTGGTCTAAGTAGATGATTGCTCGAGCTCTCAAGTGTTTGAACAATTTTGGTTTACAAGGCATTAGTTTATATATTAAACAAGGCATTTAATAAGGTTTTAGGCCATCAAAATTAGTGGTACCAGTTGGCTTTTTCCTGTCTTCACTTTCCACCAAACTTTCTGTTTAGTCTGTGACCTTTTCTGGAAATTTAATAGATTTTCCTACCATAGTTGCAGCAATTTTTTACTCTCTTCCAATGATTTCCTTTTATATGACTTGCTTGCCATATAAATGTCACGTTCCAGCTGTATGATAGAGCCATTTGGTTTCGTACTTGCACCAATAAATGGGTACTTATTTTCTCATTTCTTATTGGGGAATTTGAGTGAGGATATGTAAGGATTTTACGTTAAAAAGAAGAATTTGCTTTGATATTCTTCTAAATATAACCTTGCTAATTACAATATTTCTTCAATTATGGCAGACGTTTTTCATTGGAAATAAAGATCACAAGATTATCTTGACATTTTAGAAGAAATATAATTCGAAAGATTTTCTAACAAACGACTAAGGAAAGCAAGGAGAATTAATGGTTTATTAGGAATGTCTTCTTAAGAAAACCTGATTTAATCTCAATCCAGCTTGAAAACTCAAAATCTCTGATCCTTAGATCAGAAAAGGGAAGAGAAGAGACGAGGCATAATAGCCATGGAAATTTGTTTCTTAATTATTTTTGGTAATAATTTCCATTTATGATAATAATGAATATGCTACTAAGCCTCATTATTTCTCAACAAAAAAAAAATCTTTGCTGCATTTGCTTTCAAAAAGGTAAAAAAGAAAACAGAATCAAGAGAAATATTTTCTCTATTTGCTTCATCACAATAATCTGTAATACTAACTAGAAAGTGTGGCATCCAGTAAACATAATCGATTATCATTCCGCAATTTAGATTCCAGAATATTACTTTACATATGCACACGAAAATATAGTCTTTCTTCAAAAAAAAAAAATATAGTCATTTACTCTTGGCTTACAAAATTGTACCTTCATATCTGTTACAGGGCGTCAGGGGCCCATTCCTTTGAGCAACCTTTGGAATGATATCAAAATTTGCCAAAACCTGGACAAAAAAAGAACTTATGAGTTATGTCAAGAATAACATATTTGAAGAATAAAAGGAGCACTAAATATAAGAATTACAACTTAAACAGCAGATATGAATCACCATTCTATTCTTAAGTATGCATGAAAATCTATTCCCAGCCCCCCAGCCTCCAGCTTTGAATGCATTGCAGTCGATAATTCAGGACTTACATCCAAAGGGAGTCCTATAAGACTTCAATGAACTTCTTTATAAACTTATGAGATTGCAAGGTGGAATTCTCACCATTCTCTGTTAAGTCAAGGTCTCTTTCAATCCATGCCCTCAAACAGCTTATACAACAATTGCCTCCACCAGAGAAGCAGCATTCCCATGTTCTTCAGTTATAATATGTATTATCAAAGGATCAAAGCATAGGATTTTGATCCAAAGGTACTATTCCCAGCCACAGTCTAACCTCAATCTATCTGTACACTCGTGGGAATTAATGACTCTCCGGCAACCTGAACAGAATTAGGCAACAAAGAAACATAAATAATACAGCATCATTGCATAAAAGCATGTGATATCATTCTATATGTCCATTTACCTTCAGTAGGAGGAGTATAAATGATATCACATATAACAAAGATATATGATGTTTATACTTCATAAATATGATATGCAGTTTCAAATTGAGTTGTTCTGCACAAGCCACATTGACCAAACTGAAGTATTCTTACATAATTAAGGAGGGGTATTTGAGAATGAACCTACCGCCATGGGAATTCACTGGTGTCTATTCCTGCTTGGTGGAGTTCATCAACATATTGCAATGCTTCCCGGCATTCCTCACGGTCATCAAAGAACTCCTTTTTGTCCCCTTCAATCATATATGTTTCATGGCCTTTGCCAGCGACAACCTGCAACTCAAAGTGAGCATCAAATTAAAGAATATACATGTCACCTAGTCATAGGAAGAACAGAGCAAGGGTTAGGAGGATAACAAAATGTTTTAACATGCTTTAGATTCCAAACTCTTAATGTTCAAGAGTAAACTGATATGAAATAGCTAACTTTTCATTTCCAAAAACATATAACTGTAGTCATGCAGATGCAGTTTTCTAGATTACTAGGAATATACAAGCTAAGGAATTCACTTTAAAGTTGCACCAATATTCAAGACACTTACAACCACATCGCCTTCTTCACCCATGGCAACAGCACAACGTACAGCTACTCGCCTGATATCATGCAGAAAAAGTCGATGACCATTTGGGAGAGGTGGATAGTAATCATTTTCTCCATATTTCAAATACTCCTGCATTGTCCAACCCACGCCAGCTAGCATGTCATCCAAGATGTCCACTGACAAAAAGAGGAAACATGTACGTAATTAGCCTCGTGTTTCTATGCAACTCATGATTATTTAAACATTTTCTTATACTTACATGGATCTTCATTCTTTGGATTATCAGAAGTTAGAAGTGTCACTTCACTTTTATCTGTTGAGATTTTTGCCATCATTGGTCTCTTCCCCCGATCGCTCTCCCCAGGACAACCAATAACTTAACAAAAGGCATAATTAATTGGTTAGAAAGACAAGGGAGAACAGAAAATGAAGGGTAATGATGTTAAATTTGGATGGAGCATGGTTTTCATTTGAAGTGGGATTAAAGAAAGAACGCAAGTAAGAAATATACCAGTAATAATCCTCTTTGGCCCAAGCTCCCTTACAGAATCAAGCAGCCTGGAAAGGGCATCAGGAGTGTGAGCATAATCCACAATTACTCCAAAGGCCTGCTCCTCATCTATTAACTCACACCTGCCTGGAACAGAATCAACCTCTTCAATCCCTCTAACAATGTCCTCTAAGGGTGCCCCAACTGCAATACCAACAGCCACAGCAGCAAGAATATTATAGATGTTGTGCCTTCCAAGCAAACCTGATGAGATTTCCAATATCCCATGTGGTGTGTTAACCAAGACCTGGGTCTCAAATAAGGACAGCTCAAACTTCAGAGGATGCACATCTGCATTCTTATTCTCCATTGCAAATGTCACCACAGGAACTTCTGGGTTCCCTTGCCCAATAAAAAAAGGTGCATGTGGATCATCGATGTTAACAACTTTCCTGTGCCTCTCAGGATCCACCATTCTTGCAAACAACTTTGCTTTAGCATCCCTGTACTCCTCCTCAGTCCCATGGAAATCCAAATGATCCCTAGTCAAATTAGTGAACACTGCAATATCAAAATCAACTTCATCACACCTCCCTAAAGCCAGTCCATGAGAAGAAGCCTCCATAACAACAGCCTCAGTTCCATTATGCAACATCTTAGCCATCAAATTCTGAACCAAAACAGCATCTGGAGTTGTATTTGGTGATTCCAACTTATTATCACCATGTATATAATAAGCAACCGTGCTTAGCATCCCAGTCCTCAAGCCCATTGCCTCATACATTCCTTTTATCAAATAAGAAGTAGTTGTTTTTCCATTAGTCCCCGTGATCCCAATAACAGCCATATTCTTTGAAGGGTACCTATAAAAAGACGCAGCTAATGCAGCCAAAACAGAATTAGTATCCTCAACAATGACCAATGCCTTGCATCCTAAGGTATCCTCAATATCAATCTCTTTACTTGCTACAACAGCAACAGCTCCTCTCTTATCAGCTTCACTCAAGTATAAATGTCCATCAGTTTTCCTCCCAACACAACAAACAAACAAATCACCAGCACTAACCACCCTAGAGTCATGCTGTATTCCTGTTATCTCAATCTCCAAATCCCCATAAACTGAAACTGGCACCACTTTACTTTCATCTAATAGCTCAGCTAAGCTCATTTTAAACTTAGGTTCAACAATCCTAACTTTACTCTTTCCAAAACTATCTAAATCTAAATCAAATGAAGAATCCAACATACTTACCTTATCCGTTTCTCTCTTATTACCTTCTGAATCACTTAAACCACCATCGAATTTCAAAGAATCTTCTTCATCTGAATCTTCATTCTCTCCATCATCCGAGTCAGAAACAGCAGTCAAACCTTGTAATTTATCAATTTCTTCTAAGTCAACGACTTCATCTGGTTCCAGCTCATCACCAACGGGCTCCGCCTTTTTAGGAGCTGGCTCTAGTAAACCTTGCTTAACGAACTCCTGCCGTTTCATTGCTATGGCCTTGTCAATTTCACCGAACAAATCGTCCCCGTCATCGTTTCCCGCCTTCTCTTTATTCAACACGTCCTCGTCCACGTCAGCAATGGCAGAAAGGTAATTTGACTTGTGCTTGTTGAAGTCTTCTTCTTGGAGCTTGCGAGCCCGGGCGGCTTGGCGGTAAATTTGCTGGAATTTGTCTACGCCGTGCATGGAGTCTTCGGGTGCTTCGGGGGGGTCATCGTCGGACGGGTTCGGGTAATACTTCCCGTCGGGACCGATGGCGGGAAGGCGGCGGAAATGAGGGAGACAAAGCGGCTTGAAAGGAAAATTGAGTCGGTGGTAGTGTTGATAGCGCTTTAGAGAGATATAGTTGGGGCGAGGAGAGAGAAATGTAGGTGAAGAGAGAAGAGCGAAAGCCATTGGAGAGAGAGAGAGAGAGAGTTGCAGTGAGGTTTTAGTGTGGAGGGGATAGAATAGAGAGGTTTTAGGATTGGGAAATTTGATGGTTAACGACGTCGTTTGAAGAAAATTTGAACGTTAGAATTGTTCGGTTTTTGGGTTTGAAAAACCATAGACACTCTTGAACGCTAGGCCCATTTAATCCTTGGGCTCTTTTTGCCCAAAATGTAATCATTGGGCTTAAAGCCTATCTATTTAATTTGCTGTATAAAGTTTTCAAGAAAATTTTCAGCTTAACTTCATCCACCAATTTGAATTTAGAATACAAATTAAATGCTAGTATATTAAGTTTTTATAATGAGAATGGCAGAATGGCTTCCATTTTAATCCCATATTCATATATGTTGGCAAAAAATTTTGAAATGGCAAAAAATTTTGAAATACCAAGTATGGAGTGGTAGGAGACTTGTTACAGTTTAAGCATGTCTTATGTTCGAGATTTTGCGTATGCAGCTACATCCATTAATAGACTTACCCTCCAAATCTAAGTGGGTGACCCGGGTCAGATCTAAATTAACACCCATGTCCCAGGATATTGTGGATACACGATGGGGAAAAAAAAGACAGAAAGTTTTGAAATTCCCGTTAATATATCCTTTTTATTGTAGTGCTTTATTTGCAAAGTGAATTTTATAATAGTAATTGGTTTTGAGAACTTAATTTGAGATAGAAGTTTTCCTAGAACATGTTATTTAATTTTTTTTCCTATGGTAGGTTGATTGCATATGAGTTTGGTTTGGTTGTTGTTGGACTAATTAAGTAGGAAATTAGGATTTGAATTTCAAACATATGTTTTATTAATTATGTGTACTTGTAATTAATAATGACTATGTACTATATATATATTTCAAATTTTAAAGAAGCATTCTTGAACTTGAACATGAAGTTAATTTGAGTTCATTATTTTTCAATTATTCTTAAATATGTTCATCTTACAAATAATACTGAATTTTGTTCAAACTTCAAATTCAAGCTTTTAAGTTCTATTTTAAATTTTTTGGTGATTCATCATAATTAATCATGAATGCATATATATATACGGATGTTGATCTTGGTGGCACACACCCTTCTACCAAACTCCCGATGGTTTCAAATTTCATCCAAATTTTGCATGTTAAAAAATCTCGTCCACGTAGACAAAACGAAACGAAAAATAGCATGAATCGCAGCTGCAAAAGCCAATGACATAAAACGAAAAGTAAATCTAAAACGACTAATTACCAAATTATGTCAAAATCGACTAACCAAATTTGCCAACCTCACAGCTCACACACTAGCTCAGGTTACATCGCTATCGAAACCGTTTTAGCCAATTACTAACGTTAACAATACATTACAACTTGTACATACTTAAACTTCCTACAAAGATTTTTATACATAATGAAATATAATAGTAATAGTGCTAATAATACTAGCGAGAATACATACTAGAATGTTATACTTTAATGTTATATATATGCATATGTATTTTTGTTTATTTAATTATTTTCAATATATATATATATATATATATATATATCTAGCTAGCTTGGATTGGTAGGCGTTGGTGGTTCTTTTTGTTGGTTGTATTGTTACTTAACTCTTTGTAACAGCTTTTATAGCAATTCTCTTTCCTGCTACTGGATAAATGAATACATATTTATCCAAAAATATATACAATTTAGAAAATTATACAATATAGCAACAAAATGTTAAATTAATTGGGACTTGGGAGGAGTTTAAATGTTTAATGTCACTTAAATAACATTTTTGATTCGAATATTATGAACGAAGAAAATAAATGTCAAAAGAAACGTTTGAGATTCCATATAAATTGACTTTAAATTAGTTAGAATCTAAAAAGGAAAACCATACAGTCTCCAATTAAAATGCTTATGAACAAATTCCTAGTCTCCAATTAAAAGTAGCAAAATCATAATCTCAAAAAAAAAAAATTCATAGTAGTAAGATGTGTTTTTCTTAGCTTTCTCATGGTGCTGTGAGTGTTGGGTATAATTTGGGTGGGGTTTTATGAAGTGTCAGGATTGAGGGGCAGAAGTGGTCCGATGGTGGTCCCGGTGTTGGTTATGTCGGGGCCCAACTCAAATGAAACGGTCCCCAAAAATACACCCATAGCCCAACTGGGCAATTGCCCGAGATATGGATGGCTAACCCAAATTGTAGGCAATTGATTTTCCTGTTTCAACGAACAAAGTAACAAACTCATTCCCAAGGGCAAGGCAAGGGCCAAGGTTGTTTTAATTTTTAGACTTTCACCATCACACAATCTTTGTTTGGTGGCAAAACATATTTTGAAACTCCTTACGTGGCTTGTAAATTAAACAATCATCATATAATAAAAAATTAAGCATAGGTGGGGATTTTAGAAATTAATTAAAGTTTTGAAATCTTAAATTAAATTTTCATTAGCTCTCATGTGATAATTATGTTTATCATCATATATATAATAATAATATTTTGGGAGAAGTGAATATTCTTTCAATCTAAAACATGTGAACGAAATCAAGATTTGTACACGGTAATGGGTAGTTAAATTCTTTATTATTTGATTAAATTTCGTGTGAGAGTTGTTCAATTTGTATTTTATTTTAGGATGAACACGATATAATATACACGATATATATGCTTTGTGGATGGTATTCATTGACCAAACATGTGATGGTGAATCATGAAAACACCGACTAAATTGAATGACGTTGAATTAATTGATTAATTACTATATAGACTTGTTTATATTTCTTCTTTTATTGCTTTGAATTACCAAACCAGTGATCATGAAGTTGATTCATGTTCCCTAATGTATTTGCATAGCTTCAAATTCGTTCAATGGCCTTATCTCTCAACCAATATTTTAATTGTAGTATGATTATATAAGCAAAAATTAAATAAAAGAAGAGCCTCTTCTAGTTACCCTGAAGCTACCATAGTGATTAGAATAAAGCATGCTGCTTGCTGAAAATTTTTTCACTGATGGAGCTAACATAAAGAGTGACACCAATCATGTATGTGATTACATTACATTGAAAAATAATAATGTTATCAATTGGAGAGACCTTTTTCTTTCCTTATTTTCTAAAATTAAAGGCAATTCCATTGCTCAAAGCATGCCTCCTCTAATTATGAGTGTATATATTGAGGACGATTTTCAATAATCACAAATAATTACAAATACAAATGAACCACTAATTAATGAATATATATATTTTTTTGCCACAATTAATTAATATATTTAGGATGAAACACGTCCATTAACAGTAGTAAACTAACCAAGTTTACATAAAATGACACAAAACCAACATGCAGCTTACATTTTACATGTAGTCAATGGCGTATCCAGGAATATTTGTAAGGGTGGGCACAAGTTTAAATATTGGGAATGAAAAATTGTTGTTGGGAGAGTTTTATATTCATATAGTAGGCCAACTCGCCTTAAACATGATTAACTTTAATTAAGTTTCATTTGTAGGCCTTTTGTTTATGGTTTTAAACTAAAAAAAAGTTTATTGCAAAAAAAAAAACTAAAAAAAAGGTTACTTGACTATAATTTATGGTCATTTTGATGAGTTTTTCAATTGAGGATGGGCATTTACATTCAAATTGGGTGGGCACTATATAAATTTTTATATTAGAAAGGATTCAGAAGCTTGAGGGTAGGCACGTGCCCACCCTCAAATTAACATGCATCCGTCCCTGCATGCAGTGACTAGTGACTTGAATCGAATACCTCATAATCTCTAAGTACGATATAGTTACTACTTGAACTAACAACTTAGGCACTTTAGGGAAATTTTAAAACTCAATATAAATGTTCATTGAATAATCAAAATTTCAAAACCATAGGAAAGGACAAGAGTATCATCATGATAAATTTATATACTACCATGTGGACAATTTTCAAATAAATTTACCTTTCAGATCATATTTCAAAGTTAATTGGGCATAAATCCTTTTCTTTCTGCCACTGAAATTATGTGTATTGTATAGAAAAATCGAAAAATCCAAAAGACTCAAAAATAAGGAGGTAGGACAGCCATTTTTCAAAAGCCAAAAACTTAAAAACGTTTCAGAGTTAGAGACAAATGTTGACAACGATAACCATGTCACTCTGCACCATCCCTCTGACAGCAACGTCTCCCTCTAAATCACGCCTGACTTCCTCCATAACGTTCATTACGCTACCGTTTCAAAAGACCAATAATCCAACTCCTACAACTTAAATCACCTTCAAAAGTCAAAACCATATATTTCAATTTATTCTAAAATAGTAAGGTGAATTGATGTGTCCCAAGTACATCTCAGTGGTTAAAAGTTTGAGACTTCTTGTGAGAGGTCTCAAGTTCGAATTTTGGGATAGACAGGATGAGATTATGGGAAAGAAGAAGGCTACCTCCTATTAGGAAAAAAAAAACTGAATTGATGCAAAACGTTTTAATTTAGAAATGTTTTGCCCCTTATTTCCCAAATTAAAAGGTTTTATCCTAAACTAAATTCAAATTGAAACGTTTTGTCTTGACCTTTTTTTTTTGGTGAAATGTCTTGAGTTGAAAATTAATCCATTTTTTATGGTAAATACGAAATTTTCATACTTGTATTCTCATTCATGTCGGATTAAAAATGTCCAGTTAAATGGTGCAACATGCACCAATTAGTCACAAAAAAACCCAAGAAATTAGTTACTAGGATGCACCATTGCACCAGTTAGCCACTAACTGCTAACTGATGCATGGGTGCACCAATTAGCTTTTGCCCTAAAAGGTTGGTTTTAATTAGTAGCATAACTGCATAAGTTTGGTACTATTAACGTTAACCTCGTACAGTACTTAATTTTCTTTGAATCAAAACAAAGAAAAGGAATATTTTTTAAAAAAACTGTAGAAAGCGCCAATATGGAAGAGAGTAAGTTTTATATTATGTGGAAGGGAAATGAGCAGTGGCCAGAGAGGGGATTGGTGATGACAGTTGAAAGTTTAATTGCAGAGAGAGAAGAAAGAGAGGGAGAGAAAATGAAAAGACAAGTTTTTTTTTTTTGCTTCATTTGAAAGGCTACCCAATTAAGAAAAGTGTTTGATAATATCAGCAAGCAAAACTCTCTTACCATATATTACAAGTCAATGTCATAATAACTCTCTGCATGCCATTCTCCATCAAAATTCATCATCCCTTAACCCAAAATTTCCCCATTTCCCTCTCTTTCATGGCTTTTATTTATCTTTACCCTTTCTTCTTCTTCTTAATCTTCTCTTCTATGGCCTCTCTTAAATGCTGAAAAGGGTCATTGAACCCCAGTTGCCAGACTGCCAGTGAAGCATTATAACAAGAACTGGTCAGTGGTCATATATTGACCAAGGAAAGAGACAATAAAAAAAGAAGAAAAAGAAAAGAGTGGTCATTTGGGTGGATGAATGGCCAAGCTCAAGCTATCTAGATTTGTTGATTGACTTTTTTTGGAGATGAATTGATGAAAGCAAAGCAATGCATGAAAAATTATGTATATTTTTTTAATGGTTCAGACTTCAGAGTTCAGAAATGAATAGAATGCCAAAGGTTTTACTGTATTGAAACAGGGGAGTTTGGTTCTGTTTCTTCTTCTTCTTCTTCTTCTTGTTCTTCTACTTCAGCACCAACCATTTCAGGTAATTTTCTCTTCTTCCCTTTGTTTTTAAGATTTGCCAAAGCTTTGCTTCAGAATTCATGAAAGTAGCAGATTTTTACCATATTTTTTGTTTTCTCATTTTTGGGTTCTGGGTGTGAATGCAGGGTGTGAAACTAACTAGCACGCCTAAACTTGAAAATTCTTAGAGATGAATTCAAGGATAATTACCTTCAGTAGAAAATTTCAAATTTAAAATGTTTTTGTTTTTTCTCTGTTTTGACTTTTTGGATCATTTCTGATGTCATTGAATATTTGACTGACAATTTCTGTCTCTTTTAGTTGGATATATATAAATTTATTGTCTCTTCAATTCATTGAATCATTGTTTCGGGTTCTTATGTTCAGGTGCTAATCTGATCTATCTATGCTTCTTGTTATCATCATCAAATCAAAGAGTTTTAAGACTGGACACATAAAATGAGCCATAATTAGCACTCAAATCACCTTGAGAAAAATGGAAAGGAGATTGCCGAGGAGCCCAGTGCTTAAGAGCCCCGTGCTCTCACCTAAAAGCCCTGCAATCTATGAAAAGTACAAGTCAGGATGTGCCTGGGGATTGATTCACTTCTTTGATTTTCGACAAGGCCATTCCCACGGGAAGCTCATTTCTGATAAGAAGCGTGTTCATAGGCATGCTAAAGGTAATAATTAAAGCTTCATCTTTGCTTTAGATTATTTGTGCTGAGATTTTTTTGTAAATTTTCACATGAATCTTTTTAGTCTTATCACTGTCATGTCCAACTAAGTTTGATTATACTGGTTTTGCATCTGCAGGTGATAATGATACCAAGAATAGGCCTAAATCTCTATCTAATGTGAAGTATCAATACCCAGATGTGAGTTTTGTTGCTTTGATCAAATTCTATGCTTTTTATTTCTTTAGGACCAAAGTGCAAAATGATTCTGAGCTGCAAAATTTGTTTATTTTTTCAGGATGGACTTGATAACAAGGATGTTGCAGTTAATTCTAGGAAGGCAGAAATTAAAAAAGTTACAGAAGAAGAGATGATTGTGAAGCATCAGACAATTAAGAACACTGATGATAGGCAAAATCTACAGTTGAGTCATTCAAAGGATCATAGGAAAGCAAGCAAGAATACCAAGAAATCCAGTCGAATTCCTGCTCATGATGGATCAACTGAAGGGTATAGGCAGGCTCCTAATCAAAATATGGTAGATAGATCTTCAAATAGCAATGAGTTGCAGACTAACAATGCAGGGAATTATAAGGGAAAAAGCATCAGAGGTAGGAAGCATGAACATGGCACTGAAATTAATGTTGGAGCCCATATGAAGGAAGCGGTTGAAGCTTTCGTGAATCGGAAGTTAACTGATGGGGAGAATCTCAGTAGTAATGAGGTAGCCAACCGGTCTAAGAATTTTATAGATGCACTAGAGATTCTGAATTCCAACAAGGAACTGTTCATGAAACTCCTTCAGGACCCAAATTCACTGCTAGTGAAGCATATTCAAGGCCTCCGGGATTCCCAGGAAATGAAACAACAATCTCAATCTTCTTCCAAAGCTCAAAAAACACAGGAATCTGAACCTTTGAACACAATAGTCCTCTTGAAACCTGGCATGCAAAACTGTCCTGATAGAAAACATAGGAGTGCTAAGTCAGCATTCTTGTCTTTTGAACACATGAAAAGGAAGTTGAGGCATGCTATTAGGGTAAACAAAAAAGATCAGTGCCAGATGTCCATTGAAGGTTCTGATAATTCTCAACGTGACTTGGAAGAGTTTGAAGATGGTGGCAAAGAAATGAGCAGGCTTGCAAATGAAAGAATTCCTGCTGGAAATAACCATCTTAATGTTGGTAAAATGCCCGAATCTTCCCACGCGGTCAATAGAAGAGATCGGATGGACCGCAGAGAGTACTTTCAATCTAGGAAACATATTTCAGAGATGTTGTACAGAGGAAATGAAGATTTCTCAAGAACACAGACACTGAGAACTTTGGATAGGTTAATGTCTTTCCCACAACAAGACTTTTTGCCCAGACTTACTTCAGGAAGGGACAAGGGGCATGAGTTTGGTTCTCCACAGATGAGGTTTTCACCATATGTAAGCTTTTCAACCGATAATTTATACGAATGGAGGGTTCAGAAAGAAAAGAAGAGTGCCTGCTTAAGTTCTTCTGCCATTAGAAGTTTAGAAGGTGCAAAGACAAGTATCTCCAGCAATTTACCTCCTGCTACAAAAGTGCTACAAAATGTTTATAGCCTTGGTGATGATTTAAGTCAAAAAGGTAATTTCTTGTTTATGAATGTAAAAAATCAAAATTTCCAATCTAAATTTTCTCATCATTTAATATAGTTCATCTTATCTGAACAGTTGATCAGACTTCTGTTTGCCCTGGGAAAGTCATGGAAAGTAATGAGGCTAGTGGAAGAAATACTTTGGAGCCAAATATTGTGCAGAATACTAACGACAACCTAGGAACTGAATCAGTCAACATATACGAAGAAAAAGGATATTTGGAATGCTCAAAACTGGTAAAGGGTTTTGTCTTTTCTTTTAATTTCTCCTTTGATTTTCATATTTTAGGTTTCTCTTTTAATATTTTGCTGTCTTATGTTTTAAAATTATGTTCAATCATGACACTTTTGGTTATTTTCAGGATTCAACTTTAGGGGATCAAACATCAACTTCTTCAATGGATGTTTATTCATCAAGTCCTTCACACATTCAAAGAATAGAAGATTCTGATAGCATGACTGATGGAGCAGAACAGCCAAGTCCTATATCGGTTCTCGAGCACTTCTTTGTAGAAGATAACACTAGCTCTCCTAGCACTGTATCTCTAGCAGGTAAATTCATATACCTGGAATAACTTACTTTATCAAGCATTTATGTTTTTTGAATGCTGAGTCCACATATGAACCTTGTGCAGCTGAAACACCAGTTGAATCATCTTGTTTAGATATGGAAGAACACTATGCATCTTCAATTATGGAATCCCATTTTGTTCAGAAGAGTAATGAAGAATATACTTCCAATGATAAGCAAGGGTCTTTGGCTCAGTACATTAGAGCAATTCTCCAAATTTCAGGTCTCAATTGGGGTGAACTTTCTAGGTGCCATTTTTCAGACCAAATGCTTGATTCATCATCCTTGTTTGATAATGTCCAAGTATGGCCTGACAAGCCATCCACTGATCGGAAGCTGCTTTTTGGCTACATTAGTGAAGTCCTTTTGGAGATATATGAATGTTATTTCAGATGCTCCCCTTGGGTATTACTTCTCAAGCCAAGTCCTCAACCTGTTTTGTCATCAAAAAACGCGGTTCAGGAGGTGTTGAGACGTATAGATTGGCTCCTCCTTTCAGAGCTACCACAACAAGCATTACAGCAACTTGTTGAAAAGGATTTGGCCAAATCTGGAGTCTGGATAGATACTCGAGTCGATACTGAGGAAGTTGTTACCGAGTTAGTAGACAACATTTTGCAGGATTTGATAGTTGAGGCTGCAATTTAATTAGCTGCAAACTTGAAGCAGTTCATGTTGCTACATGTGCTTGTTTCCAAATAGCATCCATGAAAATAGAGGCAGTTTAGGCAGGGCAACACAACTAGTGTTCCATGTTCATTGAGACATGATCAGCCTCTTTCATGCAACTTCTTCTAACCTCATGTTCACTCCTAACCCGGCTGTAGAATGGCCTGATTGGCCCTCGAGAGGGAGCTTTTTGCTGGTTTGAAAGCCGGTATCAGCCCGGAACAACCATGCCAGACTCCCTATATAGTAGTATATACATAATTTACATTGTATTTAATAATCCAAATCATTGAGTTATAGAAGGTTTTACTTAATACTAGCTTAATTTTTTAGTTCTAAAAGGGATTTGATACAAAACTGGATGAGCCAATACACAATGCTCTATATGGGGTCCCGGAAATTGCATAAAATTGATCATTTCTTTCAACTTCAAGCTTTGTTCATTAGGACAATAGTGTGCCAACAAGTTTCTGACATGAATATTTGTCTGCAATTTGGATGCGAGAGCATAAAGCATGATTCATGTGTTCTTACCTTCAAATTGCTGCAACAAATTGCCAAAATTTTGTTATATAAAATGCAGAAACTGGACCCAAGTTGAAAAGTTAGGCCGAACTCCAAAGCCCAAAAAGACATGACTAAAGCCAAATTTTCAGGAAAAGCCCAAGGTTGACATCGTTTTCAAAGCGCACCGAATCTCAAATTTTTAAGGGTGATTATATGATACACTGGCGGTGTAAATTTTGGACTCTACAAGCGGTTTGTGGAGTTGACACATATCATTTTTTTAATTAATTAAATTTTAAATATTTCAATCTAGTCCTTAAAGGACACATGTCACCCTTCAGGACCCGCTTGTGTAGTTTTCTAAACTCCCACCGGTGTATCGTGTAATTTGACATTTTTAATTGCAATTTATTGAAACCCAAGAACGGCAAAAATAAAATTAGTTATATAGTTTTTTTATTTTATAATTTTTCTGCCCCACTTCCCGCCACCAACGGTCAATTCACACCAATACTACTTCCCCAAAACCCTAATCTCGCCCGCCTTCTTGTAAGGCTTAAACCCTTTCAAGAGGCAAGAGGCTTCCTCCACAAATTTCTTCCCTATTCAATCAAAAACACTGCAGCCACAGCCATCGCCGGAATCCCTAAAAACCTCTCCAAATGGACCCAAAAGCCGTTAAATCCAACTTAGTCTTGATTCTAGACTTCGGTTCCCAATACACCCATCTCATCACTCGCCGTATCCGCTCTCTGTCAATCTTCTCCCTATGCATTTCCGGCACTTCTCCTCTCTCCTCCATCACTTCTCTCAACCCCAAAGTCGTTATCCTCTCCGGCGGACCCCACTCGGTTCACAGCGCTGATTCTCCTTCGTTTGCTGATGGGTTCGTTGAGTGGGCGCAGTCGAATGGGGTTTTTGTTTTGGGTATTTGTTACGGGCTTCAGTTGATTGTTCAGAGGCTTGGTGGTGAAGTCAAGGTTGGGGAGAAGCAGGAGTATGGGAGGATGGAGATTGAGGTTGAGAAAAGTTGTGGTATTTATGGTGGGAAAAAGGTTGGGGATAGACAGGTTGTTTGGATGAGTCATGGGGATGAGGCTGCTAGGTTGCCTAATGGTTTTGAAGTTGTGGCTAGGAGTCAGCAAGGGGCTGTGGCTGCCGTTGAGGATAATGAGAGGCGCTTTTATGGGTTGCAATATCATCCCGAGGTACTACCAGTTTCTGGGTTTTGTTTTATTTGTTGAGTTTATTGATCATTAATGTTCGTATTAGATAGAAATGAACGAATGGCTAGAATTCAACACCAATTCTAAAATAGTTTTTTTTAATTAAAAAATAAGTAAAATCATGCGCTTTGTTCTTTAAAAAGTTATTGGATTTTTTAGTGTTCAAGGATATTACTTTTGACTAGTACAAATGGACAAGTTATAATCAAATCTGGCATAAACTTTATTTTGAGTTTGTTCTAGCCTCTAGGATTTTTTCCCTTTTGTTGGGGAGCAGATTGTTGTTATTTTGAAGCAGTAAAAATGATGTTCTGATTTAATATTATTTAGGTTACACATTCGCCAGAGGGGATGGAAACTCTGAGATATTTCTTGTTTGATGTTTGTGGAGTGAATGCTGGCTGGAAAATGGAAGATGTGATGGAAGAGGAAATTAAGGTGATCAACAAAACTGTGGCACCTGATGACCATGTTATCTGTGCTTTATCCGGAGGTGTTGATTCCACAGTTGCTGCCACCCTTGTTCACAAGGCAATTGGAGACAGACTGCACTGTTGTTTTGTTGACAATGGTTTATTAAGGTGAGACAGCAAAAAAAGGGGTCTTCTTTTCTGTTTTACCATTAATTATTAGATTATTGATTCTTGTTCATTTCATCACGAAGAGTTTGAAAGTCATAAGAAGAATTGCTAAAATGTATATTTTAATTATAAGCTTCTATAATTCATTGATCACTCATGAATTTTGCTTTATTTCCCATAGGTATAAAGAGAGAGAACGTGTGATGGAAACCTTTGAAAGGGATCTACACCTACCTGTTACTTGTGTTGATGCAACTGATCAATTTCTTAGTAAGCTAAAAGGGGTGGTAGATCCTGAAATGAAAAGGAAGATAATTGGAAAGGAATTTATCTCCATCTTTGATGCTTTTGCTCAAGAATTGGAGCATAAAATAGGAAAGAAACCAGCTTTCCTGGTTCAAGGAACCTTGTATCCAGATGTGATTGAATCTTGTCCTCCACCAGGAACAGGAAGAACCCACTCTCATACTATAAAAAGTCATCACAATGTTGGAGGGCTTCCCAAAGACATGAAATTAAAGCTCATTGAGCCACTTAAACTTCTATTCAAGGATGAGGTTTTGATTCCGTTGCCCTGCTGGATGACATATATTTCCATAGATGACTTTTCCACTTTTTAGTTATTTTGCCTTTTTTTTTCTATTTCTGTTTTGTAAAGGTTCGCCAACTTGGGAGGATATTGAGAGTTCCTGAGCCATTTTTAAAGCGTCACCCATTTCCTGGGCCTGGCCTTGCAGTACGAGTCTTGGGTGATGTAACTGAAGGCAATGCCTTGGATATTCTCCGTCAGGTATGAGGTGTTTACATTAGGATTTGCAGACTTGCCTAAAGTTTTTCACTTTTACTGCATTCTTTTGCTAATGAACTTGATTTTCCCAGGTTGATGAAATATTCATTCAGTCAATCAAAGATGCTGGCATTTACGACTCAATCTGGCAAGCTTTTGCTGTATTTTTGCCTGTAAAATCAGTTGGAGTTCAAGGTGATCAAAGAACACATTCTCATGTTGTTGCTCTCCGAGCTGTTACAAGTCAAGATGGAATGACAGCAGATTGGTAAGTTCTCGTTTTTTCTACTACGCTTCATCATCTATGGGTTATTGCAATCGTAATGTTCTCAGGTTAAGCCAATAGTATATATAAGCTCAAAGATGCCTGAGTTGAAAATTATTCAATTTACAATCTGGCTTGCAAGAGGGTTTACAGGCAAAAAGAATCAATCTACTAATTGATACAAATTGAAGTATCGGAAGCAGTTTAAGTTGGAAATCGTTTATAGGTGCTTGTCAGCATTCTACTGAATTGATACTAATATGCAGCAAATTCAACCCAAATTTTAGTTGGAGGCTGGATAAGATGAGCCATCACGTTGATAAAAATTGGATGTAACTTTATTCTCTTATGCATTGCATGCTGGCAGAATATAAGTGTCGCATGTTATAAGTTTCTCAATATCGAGGAAAATTACGTTTTCTTTGTCTTATTGACTATTTTGTGTGGCTAAAAGCCAATGAGTTAATGTCTTGACTCCATATTTCCCCTTTGTAACTCCAAAATTCTCATCTCTGCTCATGCAATTTTGGGATTTCAGGTACTATTTTGAACACAAGTTCCTGGATGATGTGGCCCGGAAAATTTGCAATAGCGTTCGTGGTGTGAATCGTGTTGTTCAAGACATCACATCAAAGCCCCCATCAACAATTGAATGGGAGTAATGCCATGTTGGATGTCGGTAACAACTAATTAGTTGTGTAGAGTGAAGGTGATATATTTATCATGTCATTGCTCTCTGTTGCAGATGACAGGAAAACGAGTTGAGCAGGATTTCTTAACTTGAGTTACTGGATGTAAGGTCTGTGCCATATCTATATTACCTATTTCTCACAGCGAAATTTTTGTCAAGACTATATTGTAAACAGTTATGTTAAAACTTCTATCATTATTAAACATTATACTACTTCTGGCAGTAGTACTGTATTTTCTCTAGTGATGCATGCTTTAGAGTTTTAGCCAACCATGAAGAGTATATGTCTGAGTGTGTGCCCACCTTTATCCTTATGCTTATTTTGTCACTTATGGACTTTCTTGCCCCTGTGCTTAATTTGCAGATAGAAATATATGCAAGTGTCTGGTTTGTCCATGTGCAGATACATACTCTTATGCTTGTTTTTGTGTTGCCATTTTGTTGTTTATTTGAAGTTGTAACTTAAAAATTAAAATATCTGTAGTAGAATCTACATCTTACTAAGAATCTTTGCTGGCCATGCTATGATGTCTCTTTGTCTGCTGAAATCATTTTCGTCTCTTGGATTTAGTGGACCTAAACATCAGGTGCATAGTACTATTACTAGTGGTTAATTGCAACTGAAAGGTTATGTGGTGCTTTTGATCTGTGGTCTCCACCATTAGGCTTTGAGTGTTCATGTTCTTAATTTTTAATTGTAATTTGTCTGCAAAAGATAGATACATGACTCACTCTTCGCCCACCATCTTTTTAAGCCTAACCAATTACAAGCATTGTGGTCAATCTGTTATGATCCTTCCTGTGATGCATCTTATTTTAATTGTTAGTGGTGGTAAATAATGACTAATCTTCTAGTAGCTCAATCATTTCTGGAATGTGCTAGTATGCTAATCTATAAGCATATTCTTCCACCCTATGTCCTATATGTAACCAACCTACAACCTTAGACTGCAATCCAGTTCAAGGATCTTGTTTTGTTTCCATATATAATAATGTCTGAACTACTAAATTCAATACAGCTTCCAATATTAGATCTAACCCAACCCACTGAACCCTCTTTCCTTTCGTCCCTCTTACAAGCCTGTCAGGAATGGGGCTTCTTTTATGTTACCAACCATGGCATCCCTCAAAATCTATTTACCAAAGTTCGAGCACTTTCAGATGACATATTTAGCCTTCCTGCAGATACCAAAGTCAAGCTTGGTCCAACATCATGTATCAAAACATACACTCCCCATTTCATAGCTTCTCCCTATTTTGAGAGTTTAAGAGTAAATGGACCAGATTTCTTTGCCTCTGCTAAGGCTTCTGCTAATGAACTCTTTGGCCAAGAGAAATCTGATGTTAGGTAAATAATTTTGCTTAATACCTAAGTCTCTTGTTTCAACAATTGTTTTTGGTTTCCTTTTATTCATGTGCATTCTCTTTTCCTTTTTTTTTGTCTGTCCTCTTCATGTTTATAGTGAGATATTACAAGAGTATGGAAACAATATGATGAACTTGTCGAAGAGAATTACTGATGTCATATTAAAGAGTTTAGGAGATGGTTATGAAAGGGAGTTCTATGAGTCCGAATTCGGTAAGTGTCATGGATATCTGAGGATAGTAAATTACTCACCACCCAATGAAGTTGAAGAAAGGGAAGTTGAAGGGCTGGGAATGCACACTGATATGAGTTGCATAACAATTGTGTATCAGGATGAGCTTGGAGGGCTACAAATGAGATCCAAGGAAGGTAAGTGGATGGATATACCCCCATGTAAGAATTCCTTGGTAGTTAACATAGGAGATCTAATGCAGGCATGGAGCAACGGGAGGTTAAGATCATCGGAACACAGGGTTGTTTTGAAGCGTTTGATGAACCGGTTTTCCCTAGCATTCTTCTGGTGCTTTGAAGATGAGAAGGTAATCTTGGCACCAGATGAAGTTGTGGGAGTTGGGAATTCAAGGATTTACAATCCATTTGTTTGCTTGGATTACCTCAAGTTTAGAGAAAGTAATGAGGTAGGTAATTTTGAGAAAATAGGATACACCGTGAAAGATTTCGCAGGGTTAAAAGTCCAAGTTCAGTGATAATTAGTCATGAATTTTGAAATCTTGCCTGTGGTATGCTGTATCCATGTACATGGAAATCTATCATCAGATTGTGAGGTTAATAATTTACTTAACCCAATTGTGAATCATGTGAACTCCTAATGTATTGTCTTTTGTGTGTAGCAGTGGAAATTTCTGTTGTCTATTTCTTGCTTTATCATTATTATTTTTTTAAATGCAGTGGCAGGGAACAAATCCTTACAAACTATAAAGCATTACACTTTTTCTTTCCCATTTTTGGGATTCATAATAATGGGCATGGCTTCACCTTTTTTCTGAGTTACTATAGAATTACTAGTAATAAAGGGCGTCATTAAAAGACAATTGGGATTGGGGCCCCAATTAGATAGATATCTTTTGGTGAATGTGGTTGGGTTTGCATTTGGGTTTTGCCAGCTCAATTGATTGTACATGAAAGCTTTATGGGGAAAATGATGCTTTAAGTTTAAAGATCCAAATGAATATCTTTGTTTCTTACTTAGTCAGAGACAAGAAGTTTGCCAACCCTTTATGTTTGTGATTATGATTTTGAATTACCACTCAGCTAATTTGATTAGACATAACTAAAAAACTGAGAGGATCTCATTAGTAGAAATTCTGAACCAAAATGATGGCAATAATCATCATTAACAACACTACAAAATGACTTTCATTTCAAGTCCCACTCTCTTTAGTGCAAAATCAGGCTGTCTACTCTTCCTGAATTATTCTTTTGAATTTTTCAAAAGAAGAAACTGTTGGCTTTTTCTTTTCTTTCTTTTTGAGAAAGAAATGTAGGTAGATATATCCATGAATTTAAACTTAAAATTTTCAGTTTATATATGTTAGGGTAAAAAGATGTTCACCAAAATCATTGATTGATACCTCCATGATTCTCCTTTTTTTCACTTCCTTTTTTAAAGCCTTTTGATTAGATTTAAGGGCACCCTTTTTCTCGTTTGCCACGACTTAGAAGTATACAACTTTTCTACATGAAGATGCCCCCCCTTTCCCTTTGCCATCAAAATTGTTTACCTTTGTCATTCACTGCCCAGATTTGGTGGGCCAATTCCCCGAATCATCTACATTCATGTTCATATCAAAGCATCCTCAATTTTGCAGCCCCAAACAATTTGATGCCAAAAATGAATAATTGAAGATATACAGTAAAGTTTGGTTCTGAGTTCATATCAAAGCTTTTTATTATGTACGTTAAGTCATTATACATTTGATCTGGTGGTAGAGTTATGGACTCTTAGTTACAGTAGCAATGACAACTTCAAACACCAAAAATATTTTATATTTTGGACTTCCCTGACCCTAAAATTAGTCATGTCTTTGGGAACTTTATCAGCCTTTTTTCCTGGTGTTGATAATTTTAAAACTCATATCTTTCTAGACCTTTTTGACTACCCAAAATGAGTTCCTTCTTACTTTGCTTAAAGCTAGAATAGCTCACTTTCTTGGCCAAAGAGAAATCACTATTTGATTAAACCAAGTTGCATTTCTTTACCAGAAACAAACATGTTACTATAATAAAACACTGGCACACCCAAATCGAAACTCTATTAATTATTCAGCACAATTTTTTGTTTAAAATAATTCATTCAATACCGCCATAGATTTATGTAAGAGCATTTGTTTTCTTTCAAGAAATGTAATAAGTGAACAGGAAAGTGACTTACATGATTTTGTTGGACTAGGACAGCCATTATGAGTGGCGTCTGCCCTTTTTTTTTTATCACAAGTTTTACAATTTTTCTTACAAAAAGCCTTCATCATATCTTGATTCTTTTAAAATCATGCTTTAAAGATGATATGTTCAATGTTCCTTTCCTGTTCAGCCAAAAAAAAAATGTCACTTTCCTGTTACAGTAATAAGGAAAAGTTGATGAATTTGTTAGGTAGATGGAGGATATTTAATTATGTTATGACTTATGTCTTACATTTGCCGCCCTATATATACAAGGTGAAAGATTTAAGCTATAGGTCAAAGCTCTTACACATGCTCTAGACTTTGAAGAAAACTCACATGGCTCAAACTAGCACATTGAGGGGGAAAAAACCCTTTTTTGTTTGTCGCATCTATAATCTACAGAACCTTAAAAATGACATAGGGTTTTACAGAAAATAATAAGAAAGGCAAAAAAAGAGCAGGAAAATCAAGAACAAAATAACTCTATTGCTGTTATGTTTCAACACTTCCAAGCAACTCTTTGCAAGGCTTGCTTGATTGTTCCTGCTGATGCAACGCCTACTCCTTTGTACTGCGATAAACATAGATACTTTGTTTAGTTTCTATTGTTTAGAATAATCTCTTTACATTTTACTATGAAGCAATAACTAGAAGATTCTTACCTTGGATTTTATATTCACAGTGAGAATCCCCTCAGTGGTAGTTGACTGAACTGAGTGGCAATCCAGATTGATAATGCTTAGTTCATCCATGATCTCAAACAAAATTCCTTCCCTCCAAGGACACCTAAACTCAATTACAAAATCCTTCTTGTTCATACTGACAGTTATGTTGTTATCTTTTAAACCAACAAAATCAACCTCCAACTCTGCTTCATCAATGTCACAAGCTTTCCTTTTATTCAAGAATGACTTCTTCCCATTGCTGATTTTGTTGTTGCCATAGTTATCAGATGTTCTCTCCACGTGATCCGGAGGTTTTCTTTTCGTTCTTGCTTCTGACTCTGTTATCTCTCTGCTAGATTCCAACTCCTCAATTCTTCTCTCAAGGTCTTGTAGATATTCTATTGTATCATCTAGTATTGACACTTTATCAACCTGCATTAACAAAAGCTAAATTGATTTGGTAAGTGTTATATCAGGAATAAGTAAGGAGAATGGAAAGTTAACCACCTTGCTATTTGAAGGAACAAGTGACTTGAGAATCATGAGTCGCTCATTTATTTTCTCCCTACGCCTCCTCTCTGATAAAACATGGTTTCCATACATTTCATCAGCCTCTGGTCTAAAAGCTGCATTTCTAATACCATTATCTTCTGGGGAGTCTAGTAATTCTTTGTCATGCATATGAGGTACTTCAAACAATATCTTCTTCAATAGCTTTTGAGAGGTTTCACCTCTTGTTTTCTGAGACTTCACCAAACTAGTATTCTTCCAGCTGATAAAGCTGGATTCATTGTTAGAGTTTCGGAAGTGTGGCCCCAAGATTAACTGGTGTGAGGTCTTTAATAGGGCTGTGAGAACCGTGTGGTAGTGCAAATCATCGCTTCGAAGATCCAAGGAAGTCAATCTTGTCTGATTGCACTCTTGAACATCTTGCAAACCATTGTTGTCATTATCTTTTTCCCCCTTATGAAGAAGAGGAACAGCATTTCCATGATCCACAAAGGTTTGAGATATGCAGTCGCTTGTATTCAACGAATGGTGGACACAATTGCTGAACTCCTCATCCATTAATTGACCACTTTGAACTTGAGATGCTCCACCATTTATCCCTTCAACCATGAATGGTTCTTCTTCTTGTAATTGGTTAGGCTCATAGCCATCCGAACTGTCATCAGGAGAAGCCATTTCTAGTTGTTCACAGCCTAAAAGTGGACTTAATTTGGTTTCAAGGATCTGAGGATCATGTGCAGGACAAGCAAGATCATTGTCATTTCCCATGCTTCCAGCAACAGGAATGGATTGATTAGAAACAATTTGATGTGGAGTACCCAAGAATGAAGTTTTAATGCGTTGAATGAGGCTGAGGTCTTCCAATACCTACAGAAACCAAGCAATATAACAGCATGACTTAATAAACTGCATTGGCAAATTCCTCAATGACAAAAAAGAGGTTAATGTATGGCAGAAAAGTTACCAAATCAGTTGCACCAAGCTCAATCACACCTCCTGAAAATGGAAAGCATACTACAGTCTGAAATGAACACACATGTGTAAGGATTTCATTCAAGGTTTTCCATGTCTTGACATGAAATATTCTAACTCTACATTCATTAAAAAGCAATGCCACTTTTAACTTATGTCCTGATGTCCATAAGCAGTAAGGATTAAGTTGTAGAATGCCCTCAAAAGTCAAACATGCTGTATTGCCAAGTTGCAATTTAGATCATCAAACCAGTTCAAACAAAGTTTGTCTGATTCATTAAGACAGCCTTAATGCCTCTACATGGGACTTTTTTTTTTTTTTTTTTTTTTTTTTTTATATATATTGAAATGAAGATATATTAAGGCTTACAGAGTAACCAGATCAATACCTGAATAGACGCGCTCTGAGGAACCAGTTGCCAGATGTTAAGCCATGAAAAGAGAAACCAAACGGTCATTCCTGAGCATATTAACCAATCTTGAAATGTAGCCAGATTTAAAGCACAGACACATACCTTTGCTAGCAATGAACGACTGAAGACTTTGCTCTCTGCATAATGAGCATTGCAAAGCCAAATAGGTTGACCAGTTGCCAATGTTCTTCCTGGCAATCTAACAACAATTTGGAGGCAAAATTAATGATCAGAAACCTTGATGTTTCCATTTTCAAGAGGGTGTGAGCAAAAAATGGAAGATTTATTACCCTTGGCCAATGTTGAACACAAATGACATACAAACTAAGTAATACCACTCCGTATCTGTGAGATCTTCCGGAGATAATGCTGCTGAAGGTCTTCTAGGCTGAGGGCTGCTTTCACCGGCCGACAGAGACTCATAAAGTTCTCTGAGTTGCTCACTTCTCTGCAAAGCTAGCTGGTCGGCGTCAAGCTCTACAGCTTGAACTGTTTTCCTTGTCTTTATATCTCCATTGTAGTAACCATCACCCCATTCCAAGACTCTGAAAGTTTTAGCGTAGGCTGAATGAGTTAGAAAAATACAAATTCATAGCAGAGATTAGGATCAGATCATTAGAATACTAAGACAGAAGATGAGAAAGAGAACAATCTGAATCCTTTTAAAGAGGTTAGCTCTGCATTTTCAACACTAAGGCATACCATACAATGAAGTATAATACTTTTACTCAAGAAACACATCTTCTATAGTAGGGAAAAAATAAACAAAAATACTTAGCAGAAAAATCCTAGAAGCAGACCCAGTGTTTTCACTTTAAGGCAGGAGCTGAAGTTTTTTAGTAAAATAAAAAAAATTGAATGGTGAATTTTCTTCTGGAAAGAAAAAATTGAAAGGGGGGCAAAAATGTAACATATTATACCCTGGCTGTCTAGCTGAAATGGACCAGAAAATTGCATAACTCCATTGGATGTTTCTCACAGCAAGGGCAAGCTTTTTCTTCAGGTTCTCTGGCACTCTGTCTTGATTTTCAACCCCAGTAGCCATTTGCAAGATGTCTCTATTTAAATATATATCCACCACCACCACCACCAATCAGATCAGAAGCAAATTGATTCTTATTCTTACTCTAATTGCAGAATCTTCAATTAACCAACACCAATTCCAACAAAATCTTAGAAATGTCTTTGATTATGGAATATTCCAACCAAAATATCAACAAAAACATGTGCTATAGCTCAACTTCATGATTCATTTACTCCCCAAAACAGCAAACCGACCACTACTCCTGTTTTTCTTAGCAGAAACAACCCAGTGCTCAAAACTAACATTTTGTTCTTACAAAAAGCCAAAAACTTCAATAGCTAAGACCTAAAAAGATGGTGTTTTGCAGTAACTATGAAGCTTGAAAAACATGGAAAAAAGAATACAGACAGCAAACTGGCAATGACCATTAACAGATACACTAACTTTGGCCAGTTGCAATCTATTTCTTTTTCTGTTTGTGTACTGAAGCATAAAAACACTCACTTTGATGGCTAAAAAAAAGGAGGAAAACAAAAGAAGAAAGATAAAATATTTATTTATTAATGTAGTAATATCTTATCCATTAGCAAGAAATGGAAACTGAGTTTAATATGAACAACAAAAAAGAAAATTCAAGAAAGACTCCATTTTTTTTTTTTACTAATGGTGGGTACTGGGAAGTAACTAAACAGTAAACAACCAATAAAGGCACGCAAATACAGGCACAAACAAGCACAATTTTGTTAATTTCTCGTTTATTACTTTGTTTGAGAAAAAAATGAAGTGAAAAGAGTGTAATAAAGATCTGGGTTCTCAGTTTTCTGACCCAAAGATGCAAAGAAAAACATTTGGTCCTACAAAACCAGAGAGAGCTAAAAAAGACACCACTTTTCTCTTTTCTTTTCCTATCTGCTTTCAACTGGAGATAAAAATTATTTTTAAATATACTATAAAACAAAAAAGAAAAACCCAGTTAAGAACTACTCATAATTAGGACTGAAGCTTTAATGGGAAATGGATAGATTTAGACATAGATAAATCAAGAAACAAAAGCAAACCAACTTTCTTTTTAAAGAGCTTGGAAGATTACAGGGGAAACAAGAACTAAGTACTTAAAACAAAGACATTTTAGTACTTGTTTTCCTAATGTTGCCTAAGTGTGGGGACTGGGGAACTCTTTGCTAAGCTAGTTTGCTGGTTTTTCTTTGGAACAAAACCCTTAAAAAATAATAAAAATTATTATATGCAGAAAACAACATTGGGAAGATTCTTTTTCGATCGTTGATGTTGGCTTTGCTTTATAATTGATCGAAAGCGAATGAAATTTTGATGTGAGAAGAAAAAAGACAGAGAGAAGGGGCAAGAAACAGTGGTCACATTCACTGGAAACATTTTCATTTCAATGGAGTCATCCTAAAATGGTTTTTATTATGGGTGGGGATTTGGTGAGAAATAATAATAGAGAAACAAACAAGAATCATTATACTTTTCTAAAAAACAAGAATCATTATTATGTCTAAGAATAGAGACTATAAGAAATATATATATAGCTATGTAAGTCATTCAATTCATTTATTAGATCTTTTGTATCCAAAATCTTCACTCTAAAAACAGATAGCTTCATGTTTAGAATTTCTTTAACTAGAAATTACCACCATGGATTTAATTTAACACAAGATAATGTTATACTAGTAACCTACTATTCTTGACATGAAAATGATTTAACTGGCTAGTGCAAATAGTATAATTAATTAGGAGTGCATGAAGAACAATTAAATACTTAAATGGTGATAATTAGCTTGTCTTTCCATCATGTGCTTGAAATTCTTAGTTAAAAATTCAATATTTTTGAACAATTAAAATTTTAACTAATCCAAGTAGTAGCCTGTCTTTCCATCATGTGCTTGAAATTCTTAGTTAGCCAGTAAGAGACAAGGTTGTACCTGAGAATAGTAAATAAACAAAATAAATGTAAATAAATAAATTATAAATAAAGACAAGCTTGTAACTTGTTCCCTCTTTTTTTTTTTTTTGACAGTGTAACTTAACTTGTTCCCTCTTAGTCAACGTCATTGTAAGAGTGGATCATAACTAAATTGATTTCACCACGGCCTTCTCATTGGCCCTAGAGAAAAAATAAGTTTACGACCTTCTCAATTTTTCATTCAGAAACCAAAGGGAAAGGTGGCTATAGGAAGGGCTAATTACTCATTTAAGAGCCCAACATTTGTGAAAATTCTCAATTTAGGAGCTATCATTAAAAAACTGCTCAAATGAGGGATAACGTTGCAAAATCGACTCAATTAAGGGGCCGCCTTCAATTTTGTAGACTTGATTGATAGCTCATATCAGGGCTTAACATTAAAGGGATGTCCTAATTAATTGAGTTGATTTTGCAACATTGGGTCCTAATTGAGCTTTTATGAGCTATATGACCAAAATTAAACATTTTCGTGAACAATATTCAGGGGCGGATCTTGACATAGAGGATTGAGGGGGTCAAATTGAATATAATAATTATAGGGGGCCAATTTGATATTTTCATTGTAAATCTATACTATATATAAAAGTACGAGTTTTGAGAAACTTTTGAATTGCCTATTGTACCCTTATTTTTCAAATATATTATCTTAAATGTCCTTACTTAACTATTATAGTTTTATTCTACTAGAAACTCTATTTTTATTCAATTAAATTAAATCTAATATCTTTATAATTACTTTATTTTTACCAAAAAATTTGGATATACTAAAAATTTTTCTAATATACAATTTTATTCTACTAAAAACTCTATTTTCATTTAATTAAATCTAATATCTTTATAATTACTTTATTTTTACCAAAAAATTTGGATATATTAAAAATTTTTTCTAATATACAATTTTATTCTACTAAAAACTCTATTTTCATTTAATTAAATTCAATATTTTATATAATTTTTTTATTTTTACCATTTTAATTTAAAAAGTAATTGTGATTGACATTTTCTATCTCATAGTTCAATGTATTATGATTAAAATTTGTTATTTTCCTAAAGTGTAATTATTTTATTTGACTTATAATTATTTTTTTCTTGATAAATACAACTTTGTTGTGGGTTTAAATTTGTTGTTTTATACATTGTTAATATTTTTATTTGTATGGAATAATTTCTTTTGTTACTTTGATGGTAAAACCCAATGTATATATAAATGGGCTGGTCGGGTTGGATTTGGGTTCAGTTTCGGGTTAAGGAAATTTTGGGTTATACGGGTTCGGTTAATTTTTGGTTTTAGATTGGGTTGAGTTTGGATCGCTTAAATGTCGGGTCATTTGGATTTAGGTCATTTTTGGTTTGGGTGTTTTTCGGTTTTGGGTCATATGGTTCCAATAATTTTGGGTTTGAGCCTCTGGTTTAGCCTCTAATTTTCAGGTTTAGGTCTTTTCGGATTCTGGTCATTTAAATACAATTAATCTCGATTTAGGTAATTTCGGGTTGATCGAGTTCGGGTCATTAATGATTTGGGTCAAATAATTTCGGTTTCGAATTGAGCGGATTTTTTGGTCGAATCGAATTGGATCTGGTTCGGTTTCAGGCAGTCGAGTCGAATACCCACACTCGGATGAAATTTTGTCATCTCTAATAATATAATTTTTTAGGACAAAATTAGTAGTATGCTTAAGATTTTAATCTTCATATAATTTAAAGTATCACGTGCAACGCACGTGGAAGCGAAAACTAGTATATCTAAATGTACATGGGTAATAATGCAACGGTACGCCCCACAATATTAAACCTTATTCGAACATTTAACCTATATAGGAAGAGACTTAAAATTGAAATATGAAAACAGAGTACACAAACTAATCACGTGAAAAAATTGGGTATGATAACACTCAGAAATTATAGTAATTGACAATATTTTTTTTTGACAGTAGAAAAAAAGGGTCTCTTGGTGGGCGTCATTGACCCTAGGGGCTCTAAATCCCCCGCTTCCTCTTAAACCTCGGTGACTCCATGGTGAGGGGCACACCTGTGGGCAGTAGTGGGGCGTGCCAAGAGTGAATCATAACACAAGGTGAAAACAAGTAAGAGTTTATGTGAGAAAACCCTTGCATTTACTCAGACTCGAACCCATGACCACATTTGCAGCAAACCTTACACTCGGCTTCCTGCCACTAAGCCACCCCCACAGGGGCTAGTAACTGACAATATTAATAAACCAAAATCAGCAGAGGATATATATATATATAT